>CM053792.1:284840097-285130097 GCA_028749045.1 Cupressus sempervirens | reverse complement strand
AATAAATATGTAGAAACTAATTCTAAACACCAAAATATCATATGTATCATGTTGCTATCAAATCCATTCCATTTACTCAAAATTGTTAGCACTTTTCATGAATTCATTTGCATCGGCACTCCCAAAAACTTCCAAACTCTACAATGGTGACTTTGAGGGATTAAAAATCTCATTCTCCAACTAACTAAACCAAATCTTTCTAATTGGTAACCTCCTTCTACCTTCTAACCACTTTTCCAACTTCTCGGACAATAAAATTGTAAAATTAACATTTTTTGCATTTTTACACTTTAGACTTTATGAGGCTAAACATCATGACTCCAAGTTAACCATGGAAGTTATTTAGACCATTTTTAGGCCATTTCCATGCCTAAATATCTGCCTACACTTAACTAGCCCTCTATGACAACTTTTAGCACTTTTGGTCCTAATTGACAACATTTTGCCAATGCAACATTTTTACACCAAGTTGCCTATAATGCATTGCATTATTTCTTTGCATGCATAAGGACCCCCAAAATAGTGACCTTATTATGTCTAATTCTTTCCAAAACTCTTGTTTTCTTGCTAACCACCTATCCTAGGTGCTCCTACACAACTCATTTAACTTTTGAAACATTCTTGTGATTACCTCGCTCTCGAAGACTAGGTGGAGTTTTCTTCCATTATAAAAGAGTTGAAGTGAAGATTTAGTAGATTTTTTGACCTTTTCCAAGGAAGAAATACAAGGAAGATAATCCCAAGGCAAAGATCATATTCCATGGTGCATGCCTTTTGATTCCTCAAAAAGAGGTAGTAGCAATTTAATTCTTCTTACCAAAGTTAAGCAATCCTTCTTCAAGGTTTTCTAGTAATGATCAATTTGAACTATTTCACTTACCAATTTTATCAATGAGTAATGTCACCAAATGCCCAAGAAACTACATCTAAAGACCACTTATCCATAATAGTTGGCCTAGAAGGGCCAAGGAAATTGGCTAATCCAATCATAAACCCTGTCATCTCAAGAAGCGGACATTACACTATAAGATTGTTGTACAAGAATGCTCATATGCTTTGAAAACAAAAATGAGATCTAAGTAGAGTGAAAATAGTTTGAAATTAAACAAGAAAGTGAAAATGGGTGAAAGGGAAATGAAATGTGTTTGAATGTCTCAGGAGCTTGTTAGTTTTACATTTGATTTGTTCTACTTTTATTTTTTTATTTGAAGGCAAAAAAACCCAAAGACATTCAAGTTTTCTCAAGTGTGATGCAAGCCCCATAGTAGGATTTGAGAATTTTAGAAAATCTTGCAAGTCTAGTAACAAGACTTGGTAGGTCTACATGTTGTTGCATACTTGTTGAGGGTACCTCATGGACTTTTGAGTCAAAGTGAAAACCTAACAAGTTCCAATACAGTGCTTTGTAATAATCAAATTATTCCATTAGATGCCTTTTAAACATTAGAAAGAATTATGGTTGGAAAAATCACACATTACTTTTAATAGCTAAAGTGATGAAGAAGCATGACTTTTAAAAGCTAACTATTGGAAAGAATGACCATTTATTCTTCTTCTTTTCCTCATTAGTGATTTTTCTAAACATATTCCTTCATAAATGTATATCCTCTATTCCTATTTGTATTCAATTTGATTTTCATGGAATAGTTTATACGACTTCAATTTCTTGGGTTTTCATTGTCCTTGCTATATACTATCACTTACAAGATTATGTTTTTTGTTTTAAGCTCATCTTAGGGAAATCCATGTAGATCTTTTGCATCATCATTTGTAATGGCTACAAGATTTAGATGGAAATTAGAAAAAATCTAAAGAAGAGAGTGTTGCAGAACTTGAAATCAAGTATAGTGAGAGAACAATAGAAGGTATGATTTGAAATGTTGGCCAGGGCATACTTTTTTCATTATAATTTGCAACAATTCCTATTTAGTGATGATTTTCATGTAATTATATATGTACTATTATATTTTCCATCTCATAGAAACTTTATTTTGTTTTTAAATATTTTTGTATATGATGATTGTGCAAATTTTTCTTTTTTTAATAGTAGTGTGGTTATTTATTCAAACAAAAAATAGAAACTAAAAGTCTAGTTGAAATATTTTAGATTATGGACCTCATAGCCCTGAAGTGATCTCAGTGGAAGAAGCAGCCAAGGAACTTGATGAAGAGCCTAGATCATTTTTGTTAGAGTTTTTGCATGTTTATGAAGAAGAGGGCTTGGATTTGGAAGCTGACAAGGCAGAACTAGTAAGGCCTTTTTATTTAATTCTTCTTGTTTTCTTCACAATTTTATCTCTTTATATTGATTTATGTTTGAATATCAACCTAAATGAAGGTGCTTATTTAACATCTAGATGTATCTTTATTTAAATCGTAAAAGGAAAAAGATATTACTTGTCCACTAGTTGTATCCTTTTTCATTTGTGTAAACTTAAGGAAACATTGTGTATCAGCATGTTGTTCACAACCAAGTAAGTGGTCTATGGGAATAGTTGAACCATGCATTCATTTGGTTAGGAACCTAGTTTTCCTAAAATAGAAACTAGTTTTAAGTGCCTCATCTACCATTGAGGGAGTTAGGTCTATTATCACATCTACGTTCCTTATAACATTTTTCTACATCTTTTGTTTTTATCTTATTTCAAATTTTTCATGTTTTTCCTAGTTCTCTCCCCTAATAAAATTTAGTATCTATGTTACCAAGTTCTACAATAATAGCCACTATACTAGTTCTTGGCCCTACTCAAGTCTAGCATGGCCTGGGGGTTGCCCAAGGTTTGACCCAGGCACCCCAGGTTTGTAGTGGATCCTTCTGTGTCACATTGTACCCAGGATTTCTAGGGCAGACTTTGCATGTGCCCAATTGGAGGCTCATGCATCATTAGTTATTTTGGTATATTGATCTAAGATAATTTTATCTATCCATGTTTTGTTAATATTTATTGAATTGTCCTATGTTATTCCATATGTTTAGTTGTGATTCTGGTCATATTTCAAGGTGAAATGTTCTTCTTCTTTTTTGTATTATTTCTTGTGAAGAGTAACCTGTCTAATCTTTTCAGGAGATTTCCTTGTTCAAATCTATACTTATCTGAAACTAGGCATACAATTGTTTTTCAAGTGCTAGTGTTTACAATTTTTTGATCTTTACTTTGCATACCATAAATTAATGCCAATATGCTCCATTTCAAACTCTAAAGGAAGTGTAATATGCTTTTGCATCCTTCTAATTTTTTCCTTCCCTCAAAAATTGATGAAGGGAGCTTGACCAGTCAGAAAGAGAGTTGAGAGACCATAATGGATAAATCCTTTCAATGTTGAAAGCGTTGATTGAGGGATCAATAGAATATTGTATGTCAAAATTATATGAAGTTTTGACATATTGCATTTATGTCATAATAAAATATGAAAGTTCAAGAATATAGGTCATTTAAGTTATATTGAGTTCTTATTTCTATAAATACATACATACATGCATATGTATACTATATTATATTATGTACACTAATAAACCTGTACTAGGACTAAGAAGTTAGGTTATTATTTCACATGCTAAAATCTTCAAAATTGACAAATTCCATTTATAAGGAAGCTTTTTTTGTCAACTCCCAAGTAACAAAAAAAGTAATGTTTGCCTCTGAAGTGTATCGGTGTCACAATCATCCAAAATGGTATTTAATGTATTTTCTTTATAGTAGACCCAGTGAATTTTTTAAGTTATTTCTATGAGAAACTTGAGTTGCTAATGATGCCTGGAATAAATTTAATAGGAAATAAGATAGGCTTCTGTATTGGAAGAGCAGCAATGTAGGTTGCAAGAGGTTGCTATGAGACCTAGTGTAGTTGATGACATTGACCTGACAAACCAAGAAAGAACACTTTCTATAAAAGCAATGGGATTCATGGAAGATGGAGATGCTATTTTTGGTTATGGTTCTAAAGTAAATCTTGAATTATAGGTTTATTGAGATTTCATTTTGTAATCTACTTATTTTAGGTCTCTTTTGGTTTCAATATTGAGAGGAGTCATGTTTATTTTATTTTGTCAAAAATATATTTAAGTTATTTATTATTTTTTGATGCTTGTATTTAAATTTATCTACTTAAGTATCGATAGCCTTGATGTTCAAGTTTAGTGGTGGCATGATAAATATCATCCTTGAAAGCCCAAGTACTTCAACTGAGTGCACACTAGATATGAATGGAACAAATATAATCAAACTCTTTATGACCATGATAATCCTCCTCCAAAGATTGTACAGGGTTATAAGTTCAACATATTTTATCCAGATCTTGTTGATAAAATAAGGGCTCCCACATATACAATTGAGAAGGATGGGATCAATGGTGAAACATGCTTGATAAGATTTCACAATGGACCTCCATATGAATACATTGTAGCATTTACAAGGCATCACATAAATGATATTTTCTGATATTTCTAGGTTTTTCTTGTTCCATTGGCTTTAATGCATAGGTTTTTTTTAAATATTTCTTCTCATTGTTACTGGCTTTCCACATTGTGAATAAGGAATGGGAATATTCACATAAGAAAGGATTCAAGTGTACATTAAATGAGGGATTCTACATGTCTATTTGAATTTCAAACGGTACAAATATCATCAATAGAGATTGATTACACTAGTATTTAATTGTCTTTTGCTAGAAAATCCCAGATAACTTCTTTTTAGAAAGAGGTTCAAACATGAACCAGAGATTAAATGGAAAGCAAGATGTATTAATCAAATAAGTCATAGCATATTCTCTTGTAATGTATGCTTTGATTGAGGTAAAGCAATTGTGCTTGACAATGATTGAATGATTCTTGGGATGCATTGTTTAGATTTTTTGATCTCCTTCATTCTTGAATTGGCACATTGGCATTGACAATGAGGAGGAAGTGGCAGAATGGGTGGTGACACAGAAAGGCTATCTTGGTCTTGAAGCATGTTCATAGTGAAGTTGTGATTTGTAAATGTTGATGTGGCATCTATTGATGAAGAAGAAGAATGAGAGGAATCTTCCATTTTATGTCCATCAACTATATTCTAGAAAGATACTTATTTTTATTGATTCATTCGTATTCCAAAATGTTCCAACTCCTCCTTGCAAACCTTTACCTCTTTCATATAATAATATTATTAAAGTGCATGATTTATATAGACCTTAGAAAACCTTACCACTTGGTATCAAGCTCAAATTAAATATATTAAGCATATTTGTGCAATGATATGGGAAGTCAAGTTTATAGCTCAATAGCTCACTTGGATAGTCAACATTATGAGTGTAGTTATAATGTTTTCATATTGTAATTGACTTAACAATATTGGGACAATGTTTTGGTGTATAATGTATGACATTATATTTGATTTCCTTGTTAGGAATAAATATAGTCTAATTTTCCTTATTGTCCAAAAATCTATAGACATTAATCTACTTGCATTTACTATTCATATTAATGTTATGCTAACTTATACATGCTTAAAAATTTTCATGAATCCAAGGATTAATCATTTATTTGAGATAAATATTCTATTCACATGATTGTTAAAGAAGGATGTGCACTTCAAATGGGGAGGTGAATGCTAGGGGGATTTTGATTTCATCAAGACAAACTTACTAATCCTTCCATGTTGATGCACACTACATAAGATAGGCCCTTTATGTTTTCAGAATTGCACAATGTTTCAGCAACTTTATTAGCTTAGTATGACGACAAGGGAAAATAAAGTTTATTATTATATTAGTCATGTCCTTGTTGAGTATAACTCTCATAACTCTTCCATGGAAAAATAATGTCTTGCTATAGTTTTCATAGCATAGAAGTTGAGGCACCACCTTCAACATACAAAAACTTGATTCCTCACTAAGAAAAATTTACTTATGATTTATTTTCCAAAGCTAATATTTGAGGGAGATTAACAAAGTGGGTGATGTGTCTTTTTGGGTTCAACCTCAAGTTTGCAACATATAAGTCATTCAAGGGATTGTTGATCAATTAAAGAAGCTCCCTCACCTAAAACATTTCCTAAATTCAAATTTTTTTAATTGATAACTTTCTCACAATCAATCATGACCCTATTTAGGATATTTATTTCAATGGATGAAGGTGTTAAACTAGTTTTGGAGCAGGTGTTATCTCAATCTCACCTAAAGGAAAACTAGTTCCTTGTTCCTTTTGTCTTGATTTTTATGAACATGTGTGGGTGTGAGGGAGCTAAGCATCAATAGGATAAGGTTAACTCACATGCCTAATGCACATGATGTGCTTTGAAATCCATGCCTAATATATTTGGTAATTTTGATTTGTGATACTCATGGTGTGTGTAGCAATTGAGATTGTGGTCTAGGTGGGCCACCATGTTATGACCCCAACATATATTTTCTCCCTCTCCATGTTCTAGATGTAGGGAATGAGACACCCTAATAGATGGGAAACTTATTCATCTATAGCCACTTATAGTGCCACTGTGGTCATCAAAATTTACCACATCAATAGAATTTGGTACCATCCTTACTCAAGAAACCACAAGTAGAGATGTCCTTTATCATCCAGTAACCTACCATAACCTTATAGATACATGACACATAGATGTTAGCTATCAAAGGTTTATCTATCATAACTTGTTCATCATGTATGAGAATATATAGGATCATATAGATGTTTATTAATTTAATGGCCAACTCCCAACATCTCCCAATTAGGAGATGGAACAACGTCATACTAGAATCTCATCTTTCTATAAGTGTCATCAGTATAGGTCTATGAAATCTCATCTCAAGGTGGTAGTAGACCCACCAAAGACTTGAAGATAAATATCCAAACTAATCTCTGACCAGGCTACTATTAATGATTACTTTGGATATTTATCTTCAGGTAAAAAAAAATTAACAAACCATATTGGTTGAACTTTTATCCAAGTTTGGTCAAACTTTTGACCGCATCAACCAGGATGTTGTCGTGGGTTTGGCATCTTAGTTGATTGACGGATCACCATTGGTCAACCTTTTGACCAAAGCATTAACTAGGATGTTAATGTGGGTTTGGCATCCTAGTCAATGCTTTGGTTGAAGTTTTGGTCAATTGAGGGTCAACATTGGTCAAACTTTTGACCAAGATTTTGATCAGGATGTTGATGCTTTGGTCAAAAGTTTGACACATGTTCTTGCAAACAAGGGAGACCATTTTTGACCAAATTGTATGTCAAAATTTCAATGTTGACAAGGATTGGTCAAAGTTTCAATGAGGAAAATAGGGACAAAATATTTCTTAGATAATTCAACCAACTTAAGTAGAAAATTCTTTTTTTTTGTCAAAAAATGAGGCCAATTCTACTAGTGTTAACATTATGGATAATTCCAAAGAAGTATGGATCAAACACATTAATAGAGAAGGAAACTTTGAAGTAGACCAATTAGCTAATAAAGGAGCAGATGGAAAGGATTTTCTCCTAGTGGCAATTAGTCCTACTCACATGGAAGTATCATAGGTTAAAGGGATACCTATCCACCCCAACCTTTAAATCATACTGATATTTTTTCCTATATTTATAGATAAAATTATAACTTCTCTAATTTTATCATATCTTCTATAATAGTAGCACTTTTAAAGAATAAAAGTTGGCCAACTATTGTAATTTTATTACTTGCACCTAGCTTTGTTCACATTTGTTCATAATTAGTAGATGATGTTAATCCTCCTCCCTTTCTAGATCTTTCTTGTGTCCTAAAAAGAGTATTTAATACTCAATTTTGGGTCACTTTCTATCACTCTTATCAAAAATTTTCTAGGGTGTCAACTGTTTAGGTTTAATATGGATTCGGCCATCTATCTATATCATGCTCTAGAGGTCTACACGATGGCTTTTAGGGGTAATGTCAAGCCTAAGAGATAGAATAGGATTCTAAATCTAGTAGACGACTATCAAGGGTGGCCATAAGTAGAGTGCTAGGTGAAGGAGTCTTCTACTATGATTACACCTAGAGAACCAATAGTATTATCTTAGGTTACTTTACAAGTTTTTTAGCAAGGGCCAAGGTTGGGATAGAGGAGATCATATGGCTTTGCTAGAATATCTTCAACCTAGTATGGCTAGAGGGTTTAGAGCATGCAGTCCTCAAAATCGATGAAAAATTGAGGGTTTCATTGCCTAAAGTCTACATGTCCCATCCACCCAAGAGTTTGGTTTTAGCTATCATACCTAGGTGCCCCTCTTTTGTCATTCAAGATAATATCCACTTCTTCCAAGAGTGGCCCAAGATGGAAGCCAACATAAATTTCCTACGCTATTGGAGAGGAATCAAGGATGACCCCAACAAGAATTGGCTCCTCCAATATCCTCAAACATTTAATGCGTACATCCAAGTAGGGGTAGTTTTGATGATATTAATAAATTGAACTTTAGCTTGCCTAATTTGTACAAATCCAGCAAGGAGAAGACAACATTCATCTTTCCACCTAGTTCTAGGGCTAAAGATCTCGACGAAGCTATTGAAATCATCATGGTAACTTGGAAATCAGAGGGGGGATCTGATTAGAGTTCTCACCTAGGGTGGGGTTTTTAGTGGTTTTTTGGCTTCTTCTTTTTTATTTGTATTTTTCTTCCTTTTTCTTCTGATCTTTTGTCTAGCCTTGTTTTGGGAGGTGGGCTCTGCTCTCTATGGTTACTAAATCTATGTAGTTTTTGGTTTGCTTTATTGGCTCCCTATCATGGTAGAGCCTTTGTCAAATACTATAAATATTATGAATATTAATAGTTATACTTTCCTAATTTGACTCTTGCATCTTTTTGCAATATCCCTTCTTTAGTTTCAGTATCATTGCAATGTTGTTACTTTCATGTTAGTTTCAACCTTGCTCTTTGTATTTTGATTACTTCAGCTATTGTATAGTTCGCTTACTCTTTAACTAATTTTCTTGAAGTTTTTCTATTTCATTGCTTCATACTAAGGTTCACCTTGGTTTATCTTTTCTATGGTATCAAGTTGACTTTTTTTTCCTTTCCTTGCCAGCACTAGTCAATTGCTTTAGATCTGCAACTAGAATATTCAATTTTAAAATGAGTAATGTTACCCTGGCATTTCAAAAATATATGCAAACAAAATTAAATTTTAGCATCATCCTATTAACAATTGGAAAATTAAAGCTCTCACGCTAAAGGATTACTTTCTAATAAATTTAAAGGAATATATATCAATATTAACAGTATATATCAACAAACATAGAAAAAGGATTATACATGATAAGCCTATTAATGGTAATAACAAATAAAACTAAAATGCAAAGCATGTAAACTAGTAAGATAACATCTTTTGGATTCATAACATTGCTAACATGCTTAAATGAGTTTGGAGTTATTGACAATAGGAAGGAAGAAGATAGCTAATATTATTTCGCTCATTATGAAGGCCTTGAGGTCTTTTGATCCCATTCATCATCACTTCCCTTGAAGTGTGACCTATCCTTTGTTACTCTGCTATTATTGCAAACCAATAGGAAGATTCTCAAAAAGTTAATATTTGATCAAATTTACTAAAGAATAAAGAATTCCATGTAAATTGGGGTATGCCCCTTTTAAATTTGTAAGTGTATAGGATGAAAGTCCTAGGCAAGACTAAAGGTTTTCTTCTCTGTTCTTTCCTACCAATGTCTATTTGAATGGAGGTATCACTATGTTTCTTTTCCTCTTTATATATATATATATATATATAATGGCTTTAGCCTTTTACCAATTAAAAAAAAATAGAAAGACTATATATTCTCCATTATAACAAGTGCCAATAATGACTAACATTTTTCAAATAGAAAAATTAAAAATATAATTTATAATCATAATATTCATTACAATTATAATATACTATTACACTAAGCTTTAAAATATATTATTATTAATTAAAATTATATCAAATACTATAATTATAATAATGAATATTGTAATTAGAATTTATACTTTTAATTAGCTACTAGGAAAATATGGCACTTGTCAATAAATGTTATTATTTTGATCTATAAGATATATCATTGAAATTCTATTCTATCTTTAATTTTTGGATGAGGACATGGGTATGCTTAAGATCATGGTCAACCAAACTATGGCCTTAAGTGGTAATGAAAAACCAACAAATTAGGGTTATGTTGACACATAATTTTAAAGTAGTTATGGGCTTTATATCAAAAATTTGCAAGAAAAGAATCTATAGGAAATTGAATGTAGTTTATAAACTACTAGGCCTTATCTAGAGAAAAAAATTATTTGATTGGTCAAAATTTTGGATTTTAATGTAGTACGACAAAAATTTCAAGGCGAAAAAGTAGGTATATGTCTTACCACCTTAATCAAAATCGAATGATAATATTTTAAAATATAATTATAGATATAAAAAGTAGACTCATGTCTAGATGTGATGCATATTTTTGGGTATTTTTATTCCAAATAAATAATTAAATATGAATTTTCTTCTATAACTTTTTTAGAATAAAAAAACTCTTGTATTTGACCACCTTAACTAATTGAAAACTTTACAAAATTAATGTTTTCTTTTTTTCCTTATACCGAGAAAAGCATAGAATGTGACACAACTTTTGGTTTTCAAAAATGTTATACCATTTGAAAGCTATAGTTATTTTTCAATCAAAATGTTAATCAGTAGTTTATAGACATCTTCATTAGAAATTAACTAATAAATACTTATCAAACTCATAATTTGACAACAATTATATTGATGGAATCTTCAAAGTGTTCTCAAAAAACCCTTTTTGTTTTATTGAATTTGGATGAAAAAAAAATTGTCAGATGGCTAGTCAAAGTCTGAATGTCATGGAAACATGTCTCAAACACAATTTTTGAGTTGACCAAAGAGGTTTGGTAAATACCAAGCCTAATTGGGTACCTGATCTGAGATGGTGGAAACTAATTGTACATTCTAAACCAAAAACTTACAAACATATTTAAATATGTTTTCACATTTAAGATATAATGATATTTGAATATTATTATTTTTATTTTATTATCATATATTATATAACAAATTTTATTGTTATAATACTATATATGATATTAAATATGATTAGATAGTATATTAGGATCATAGTACTATATATTATTATATAGTATTATACATTATCTATAATATTATTAATATTATCTATTTATTATATATATATATATATATATATATATATATATATATATATATATATATATATATATATATATATATATATATATATATATATTGATAGGTAATGGGCCGAAGCCTAGATTCATTATTATTGTTTGTTTGAGATTAATATTATGTGTTAAACTCAAGTGGATTCGAACCCAAGACCTCTCTGTTGAGAGGCTCACAAGTTACCATTGTGTTATAGGCTCTTGCCTATTTATTAAATATATATTATTACATATACTACTATAATATATATTTGAACATAGTATTGCATAGTCTATTAAATTGCACTATGATCGATTACTATATATCCCTAGGGATCCTAGGACCCCTAGGGACACATGTCATGATAAAATGGGTCGAAGAGGGTTGTAAGTTAGCCTATAGCCCTACTCGACCCATATGATTGATTACCATATGTCCCTAGTTGTCCTAGGACCCCTAGGGACACATGTTGCGATGCAATGGGTCAAAGGGGCTCATAGATCAACCTACAACCCATATGATCAATTACCATATGTCCCTAGAGTTCCTAAGACCCCTAAGGACACATGTCATGATGCAATGGGTCAAAGGGTGTCATAGGTTAGCCTACGACCCCATTCGACCCATATGATTGATTCCCACATGTCCTACACATGTTGTAATAAAATGGGTCAAAGGGGGTCATAGGTTAGCCTACGACCCCATTCAACCCATATGATCAATTATCATATGTCCATAGACTTCATAGAACCCCTAGGGACACATGTAATGATGCAATGGGTCGAAGGGGGTCATAGGTTAGCCTATGGCCCCATTCAACCCATATGATTGATTACCATATGTCCCTAGGTGTCCTAGGACCCCTAGAGACACATGTTGCAATGCAATGGGTTAACTGGGTCATAGGTTATCCTACCATCCCATTTGACCCATATGATTGATTATAATATGTCCCTAGGGATCCTAGGACCCTTAGGCACACATGGTAGGATGAAATGGGTTGAATGGGGTCATAGGTTAGCCTACAACCCAATTCGACCCATATAATTGATTACCATATGTCCCTAAGGGACACATGTCATGATGAAATGGTTCAAAGGGGGTCATAGGTTAGCCTATGACTCCATTTGACCCATATGATCGATTACCAAATATCCCTATGGGTCTTAGGATCCCTAGGGACACATGTGATGAAATGGATTGAAGGGGGTGGTAGGTTAGCCTACGACCCAATTCGACCCATATGATCAATTATCATATGTCCATAGGGGTCCTAGGACCCCAAGGGACACATGTCACAATGAAATGGGTTGAAGGGGGTCATAGGTTAGCCTACATATGACCCCATTCGACACATATGATTTATTACAATATGTCCTTGGGGGTCTTAGGAAATATAGCGAAACATGTCATGATGCAATAGGTTGATGGTGGTCGTAGGTTAGCCTACGACCCCTCATTCAACCCATATAATCAATTAGCATATGTCCCTAAGGGTCCTAGGGACACATGTTATGATAAAATGGATCGAATGGGGTCGTAGGCTAACATACAACCCCATTCAACCCATATGATTGATTACCATATGTCCCTAGAGGTCCTAGGAACCCTAGGGACACATGTCTCGATGCAATAGGTTGAAGGGGGTCATAGGTTAGCCTAGAAACCCATTCAACCCATATGATCAATTACCATATGTCCCTAGGGGTCCTAGTGCCTCTAGGGACACATGTCATGATGTAATGGATTGAAGGGGGTCATGGGTTAGCCTACAACCCCATTCAACACATATGATCAATTACCATATGTCCCTAGGAGTCCTAGGAACCCTAGGGATGCATGTCACAATGCAATGAGTTGAAGGGGTTTGTAGGTTAGCCTACAACCCCATTCGACCCATACGATTGATTACCAAGACCCCTAGGGACACATGTCATGATGAAATAGGTTGAAGGGGGTCATAGGTTAGCCTATGACCACACTCAACCCATATGATCAATTACTATATGTCCCTAGGGTTCCTCGGACCCTTAGAGCTAGGGGTCTTAGGACCCCTAGGGACACATGTTGTGATGTAATGGGTCAAACCATTTGACCCATATGACTGATTATCATATGTCCCTAAGGGTCCTAGGACCCCTAGGGTTACATGTCACAATGCAATGGGTTGAAGGGGGTCATAGGGTAGCCTACCACCCCATTCGACCCATATGATTGATTACCATATTTCTCTAGGGTTCCTAGGGCCCCTAGGGACACATGTCATGATGCAATGGGTCAAAAGAGCTTGTAGGTTAGCCTACAACCCCATTCGACCCATATGATCAATTACCATATGTCCCTATAGGTCCTAAGATCCCTAGGGACACATGTTGTGATGCAATGAGTCAAATAGGATTGTAGGTTAGGTTACGACCCCATTTGACCCATATGATCAATTACCACATGTATCTAGGGGTCCTAGGACCCCTAGGAACACATGTCATGATGCAATGGGTCGAAGGGGATCGTAGGTTAGCCCACAACTCCATTCAACCCATTTAATCAATTACCATATGTCCCTAAGGGTCTTAGGACACATGTCATGATGCAATGGGTCAAAAGAGCTTGTAGGTTAGCCTACAACCCCATTCGACCCATATGATCAATTACCATATGTCCCTATAGGTCCTAAGATCCCTAGGGACACATGTTGTGATGCAATGAGTCAAATGGGATTGTAGGCTAGGTTACAACCCCATTTGACCCATATGATCAATTACCACATGTATCTAGGGGTCCTAGGACCCCTAGGGACACATGTCATGATGCAATGGGTCGAAGGGGATCGTAGGTTAGCCTACAACTCCATTCAACCCATTTAATCAATTACCATATGTCCCTAAGGGTCTTAGGACCCCAAGAGACACATGGCATGATGCAATGGGTCAAAGGGGGTCATAGGATATGATTAATTACCATATGTCCCTAGGGGACCTAGACACAAGTCATAATGCAATAGGTCGAAGGGGATCGTAGGTTAGCCTATGACCCCATTCGACCCATATGATCAATTACCATATGTCCCTAGGGGTTCTAGGACCCCTAGGAACACATGTCATGATGCAATGGGTCAAATGGGGTTGTAGGTTAGCCTACAACCCCATTTGACTCATATGATTGATTACCATATGTCCCTATGAGTCCTAGGACCCATAGGGACATGTATGCATCACAATGCAATGGGTTATTCGACCCATATGATTGATTACCATATGTCCCTATGGAACTCAATATTTTAAGTATTTCCCACCTACTATTGTTGTAATATAGTTGATTTTATTGACTTATTTTAATGTTGCAATTTATTTATCATTTTGAGGATATTCTACATAGCCTAGGTTGATTATATGGTTGTGATAAAATAAAAGAATTACTTACTTCATTTCTTTTTATTTGCAAGAAATCATGATTTTTCATCTAAATCAAAGGTGCCTATTTCAAAATGCATTCCTAAGGCTTAGTCATCACATGGCAGTCCCTATCTATGGATCTTGGTTCTAATTTTCTTGAAACACTATGAGATATATGATTTTTTTGTATATCACTATAGCTATAGCAATGAAGCTTCTAGTATCAGTGTATACTATGGCGATAGCAACAGGGTCATCTTCAAATTTGACTGAGATACCACTATAACATATAGCGATGAAGTTTATCGCTATGCAGAGAAGGCATATTGTTAATATGGCGATGAACGATAAAGAAAGGTGTATTAATATAATCTTCAATAAGCAGGGAGATAAGGTTTTGGTTAAGGAAATCAGTGATGAAGTGGGTTGTATTGCTATATGATATGGTTATAAGTACTTTTAGTGATCAAAGAATGGAAGTTTGTGTTGCAACAATTAGCAATAAGATCAGTTGATTGAGATGTGTTACAGTGATAAAGCAGTGTAATTTTCAAAAGGGTTCTCTATTGCCTATAGCAATGGATCAGAGTTTATTACAAATCACATTTGAATAATAATGGACATAGCGATGAGCAATGGGCATTTGTTTATCACTATGTATTATATTGATAAGACGAAAACTCACAAAAAAGACTAGAACTTGTGATCTCTATACTCTATAGCGAAAACACCTATTGAAGGTTGTAGAAAGGGGATTTCCTATATAGTGATGAGTGATAAGGTTATGACTATTGCTATAGCAATAAGTGTGAAAAGTAAAGATAGACAATTGATTGAGAGATGTGGATGCGAATTTTCCAATTGATTTCCCTCCAAATTTTGGGTACTTGATATCATATATGATACTCAATATAAAATCGGATACCCGATATGGGATCGAGTACCCAAATTTATTTACTGCTAGACTTTAACCAAAACATTCTCTGTCACTACAAACCCTAAAATCACTTTTTTTTGGCTTTTTCATGGGTTTGCAAAAAAGTTTGTTTGGGACCCATTGTTTGAAAAGGTTGATACAAGATTTGGTTAAGTGTCTGGTATTGTTGTCTGAATAGGGAGCACTAGTTGTCAAAAGGCTAAACACAAAAGGAAGGTATTGAGTGAAGACATTGCAACATATAGGGAAAGAGATAGGGTAAATCACTAAAAGAAGAGATAAGGTATGTTAAATATGAATCAAGTTGAAGATGTATTGATTGAAGGTGAAATCATAGAGTCAGAAAATGAATAGGTTTAGTTGGGGAGTAACAATGTATCAATTTATAATGACAATGTTAGGACTGAAAATTTGGAGAGTGAAAATTTACCATTCATAATGTAAATGCCATGATTGACCATGTTGAAAATGAAAATGTACAAGAACGTTACATATCTCCTAATTATAACTGAAATGAAAGTTTTAGAACACCAAAATGGATACTTGAAATAGATGAGACAATTATTATTAATTTGGAAGGGAAAAATAAAAAAGAATCATTCGGTTATGGGCTTCAAAACTATATAAGATGTTTTTCGGCAACAATACAATGGTGAAGCAATGCTAACTTTTTATGCACTTATTAAAGATGAAAAAGATGAGACATATGCTTTCCAAATTGAAGATTCTTGTCAATAAAAAAATGGAAAGAAATGCCATTATTGTGAGGAATCTTTCCAGTTTTCTCAATAGCATTGGTAAGAATAGTTGGGAGAAGGATAAGAGAGTTTCTCGAAGGGTTATTACAACCTCTTTGGTAAGTCATCAATTGAGAAAGAGTAGATATATGATACAAACTTGTATTGACTTGAACCTAAATCATACTAATTTGAGAAGAGAACTTACTAGATGATAGAGAATTGATGATCCTCCTCAAAATGATACATGGGATTTTGGATGGAAACTTCCACATTTTAATAAGAAGCTAACCGATGATGTGAACCAATAAATTACACAATTTTGGCACTCTAGCTCAAGAGTCTCACCCAATGCTAAAGACATGTTGAAGTTGAGAATTGGAATTAGAGACCACATGCCACATCCTAAACATTATTTGAAGATAAATCAAACTATGTTGTTCAAAAAATTTAGAGAGAGTCATCCAAGATTGCATATATCACAAAGGGCTTTTGAATCCTTGAAGCCATTGTATTGTGTGCCACTTAAGATTTGAAATAGATGTTGTTTCAAATATAAAGGGGAGTTTTCTATGTACCATAAACTATTACACTCCATCCATTCTACTTTTCATAGTAATGAAATGTTGGAGAATTATGGTGCTAATGGGCTTCCAAAATCATCAAGAGACTTGCTAGATTAATTTCTATGTCCTAGAGTTGATGGTTATTTCTTTTATAGAAATTCTTGCTTAAATAGAAGTGTTCAAAATGTGGTTGCTTATCCAAGTTTGACACATGTTTCCATGAGGGGTGCGAACAAGATCTTAGGAGGACAGTAGTAAAAAATGGTATATGAAATGGTGAAATACATATTGAATAGTGGACATGAGGGCTCTAGATGTGAATTGGTTGCAAAAGAAATTAGTGTGGCTAGTTTTATTTCATATTTCAAGACAAGTCTTTTCTACAAGTATGAAAGGCATAGTCATGGGTTTTAGTGGTTGGATTAGCAATTTAGAATGTGTAAGGAGACTTTTCCCATTGGCACTATTATATCAATTGTTGACTTTGTAGAGAACTACACATTGCAGCCCCAAAATGAGACACAATCTCAGTATTACAACTCCATTCACATTGTTATTTTTATCCACATAACATATAGACATGCTCCAAATAATGTGGAAGATAATCATAAGATTATTAAAGAGTACCATTTTTACATGATGATGATAGATCTCACTCTTAGAAGTTTGTGAAATATTGTTTTGAGAATTATTTTGATTTGATAATTACATAGGTCAATTCAATAATGCTCACATGTTTTATTGGTTGTGTAGGATGCACGTAGAGAGGGGGTGCCTCCTATTTGAAGTTTCTTTGAGTCTGACCATGGGAAAGGGGAGCATGATGGAGTAGGGGCATCTGTGAAGAGAGCTTAGTTAAGGAGCAATTGAAGATTTCACAAGTAGATCTTGATGCTCATAGAATTTTTAATTGGTTTAGTTTAGCATTATCACAGGGGGGGACTCTTGATTCAAAAATATGTAGGTTCTTTTGATTGGTTAAGGAAGGCTCCATAATTGATAGATCATATTGTGCTACTATTAGAAATGGATTCATTCAAGAACTCTATTTCTAGTACTTGGACCATTTGGACACGACAACTAGCTTGCTTTTGTCCTAGTTGTTTCTAGTGTGATTGGGATTACTGTGAGTCAATTGAGTGGGTGAACACATGGGCTACACATTATCTTACTCCATTGTCTATCATACCCTCTATCAAAAATGATAACATAAAAAGTTCAATTTAGCATAGCCATCTATCAAATCTTCTTCAACTAGGACATGTCTTTGCATTGGTTGCACCACATGGGAATGATAAGAAATTAGATTATTGGTTAGCACGTTGTGTAAGAGGTAAACAAAATCTTGCACAATTGATTATAGATGATGATGGATTCACATATCCTACTGGTTTTGTTGTTGTTGTTGGGACATGGTTAAAGACATACATGTTTAGAAGGATTGGAATTCTCACATTTGAAGACTATCAAAAGCACAAAACAATTCTCATATATTCACATCTTATTATAGCAACAAATGTGAAGTTGTTGAAGCATCAAGGAAGACCAAAAGTAAACTAACTTTTTACTATTACTAATGTTGATCATGAAGCCCTATTGGATACCCTAAAGCAAAGAGAGGACCCTACAAGAATGCTCAACTAAGTATATTTACTTCTTATGTTCTTTTGTTCATAATGATTTGGTGAACCGATGATTATCTTGTTTAATACGATTATTTACTGATAATTTTTATGACATTAGAATGTAGGTACATCATGAAGACTGAGTAGAATGAAGAAAAATCTACTCTATTTTTAATACTACAATTTTTGGTAGTTGTGTATTGATGTAATAATAATGAAACACTTGAGATATTGTAAATGTAAACTTGTTGATTTAATGTAAGCAAGAAGGTTGTTTTTACTTAATGTAATTAATATGGATGGACCCAAAAAATGATGGTTTTACTTAATACTAACACCAAACTTGCATTGTGCCCAATGCCAAAAACTTGAGGGCTATCAGTGAAACATGAACCCTAGTGACACCCTTGTTTCGGTCGCAGAGTGCCTCCAATGTTCGCGACCACCCCATACCAAAGAGTCTAAAAGATGCTCTAAGTGTGTTTGGAAGTTGATCTTCCAAGGGTCATAACTTAGAGCTTGTGGGGGCTATCGGTGAAATGTCAAATTCTATAGGAAGTTTATATCAAGCTAAACAATAACCTATCTCATTTTTGAGAGATCACATTTCATTTGGATTCAACACAACAATCTCACTCGATGCCAAAACTTGTAGTGTGGCTTAGTTCATTGGTGCATCACTACATAAATTTGAAACTACTGATCTTAGAATTAAATCCTCAATTCCATTAGCTTCGGGCGGGTGGGTGAATCCTAGTGACACCATTGTTCTAGCCGCAGAGAGCCTACAATGTTCATGGCCACCATGTACTAAAGAGTCTCAAAGATGCTCTAAGTGTGTTTGGAGGTCGATCTTCTAAGGGTCGTAAATTAGAGCTCATGGGAGCTATTGGTGAAATTTCAAATTCTACAAGATGATCATGTTGAGGTCTACAATATCCTATCTCATTTTGGAGAGATCACATTCCATTTGGATTCGGCACAACGATCTCACTTGATCCCAAAACTTGCAGTGTGCCCCAGTTCATTGGTGCATCACTGCAATAACTTTGAAACCACTAATCTTGACATTGAATCATCAATTCCATTAGCTCTAGATAGGTTGGTGAACCCTAGTGACAACCTTGTTCTAGCCATAGAGATCCTACAATAGTTACAACCACCTCATACCTAAGAGTGTCAAAGATGCTCTAAGTGCATTTGGAGTTCGATCTTTTGAGGGTTTTAAATTGGAGTTTGTGGTGGCTATTGGTGAAATGTCAAATGATACAAGATGGTCATGTTAAGGTATATAATAACCTATCTCATTTTGGAGAGATCACATTCCATTTAGATTTGGTACAACGATCTCACTTGATGCAAAAACTTGTAGTGTGCCTCAATCCATTGGTGCATCATTGTATAACTTTGAAACCATTGATCTTAGCATAAAATTGTCAGTTCCATTAGCTCAAGATTGGTGGGTGAACCCTATTGAAACCATTGTTCCAACCTGTAGGTCCCACTTGCCCTTGCACCAAAAGCCATGACTGTTAGTGAACATGGAACACCACATAATTAACCACCTGTGGGCAGGGGAGCGCGTTGCATCACCCAAAAATCTCCCCCTCGACGCGCATACTAGGTGTTTACACGGGTCGGGTGGGCATCGGGGAGATTTGAACCCATGACCAAGCCAAAACCAGGCTCTGATACCACTTGTAGGTCCCACTTGTCGTTGCACCAAAAGCCATGACTGTTAGTGAGCATGGAACACCACATAATTAACCACCTGTGGGTAGGGGAGCGCGTCGCATCACCCAACACAACCATGGAGAGCCTACAATGTTCACGGCCACCTCATACTGAAGAGTCTCGAAGATGCTCTAAGTGCATTTGGAGGTTGATCTTCCAAGGGTCGTAACTTAGAGCTCATAGGGGCTATCAATGAAAATTTGAATGCTATAGGACAATCATGTCTAGGCCTATGATAACCTATCTCATTTTAGAGAGATCACAATCTGTTGGGATTCATCACAGCGATGTCACTCAATGCCAAAACTTGTAGTGTGCCTCAATTCTTTGTTGCATCACTGCATAATTTTGAAACCACTGATCTTGGCATCGAATCATCATTTCCATTAGTTTGAGATGGGTGAATGAACCCTAGTGACACCCTTGTTCTAGCCATGGAGAGCCAACAACGTTCAAGGCCACCCCATACTAAAGAGTTTCAAATGTGCTCTAAGTGTGTTTGGAGGTCAATCCTCTGAGGATCATAACTCGAAGCTCATGGGGGCTATCAATGAAACATCAAATTCTATAAGACATTCATGTTGATCTCTATAATAAGCTAGTGATGCTCCTATTTTCAACATGAAGCCCCTATAATGTTTTCCACCAATACATACTGAAATCTCTTGTATGACCAAATATGGGCTCCAAAGACCAAATTGGCCATGGATTTGGCTAATTGTAGACATCTTAAGGGATTGCAAAGATCATTTCAAATTATACATATATAATATATTTTCAAATTAAAAATTGCATCAAAATTTCATAATGAAGGTTGTTAAAATGTTCTTCACAAATTATTAAATTTGAATTGAATATAACAAACATGATCAAAATTAATGATAGTCCATAAACATGAACAATCCACATGATCCATGATAAATTAAATAATATTATACTAAATTAATATGTATATCCTTGTGCACATAAATGACAAAAAAAAATATCAAAATGCATGTATCCAAAGACAAATTATGCAAATATATATCAAATTTCATGTATCCATAAACAAATTATGCAAATATATATCCATATACAAAATGTGGTTGATCATGCCATCAAAATGTGTATAATATCAATGTTTCTATATACAATATGGCATATTCCATCTCAAAATGACTCATGATGCATCCTATGACAACTATACTATCCTATGATGTTGGTGGATCATCAAAATGTAGCATCTTCATTGATCTAGGTGGATCAGATGCCTCCCACATAAACAAAAAAGGAAAATCCAAAGTTAGACTACTGAATTTATATGATTTTATGTATCTAACATTGAATTACTCAAATCCATAATGATCCTTTTTTAATGAAGATTTATAGTTTTAAACTTTCATCATAAATACCTCTCTCATCAACCTCTTATGATGGTCAGGAGTTCTCTCATATATCCTCAGCAACACTTGAACCTCATTGATTGTGGCCTATATATGCTCAAGTATGGTTTTCATGTGCATCTACAACTTAAACTATAACATTATAATTCATATCATACTAAATTTATAACATATAATCAAGAATTCAAACAAAAACTTACCTCTATCAACTCCTCCTTTGGATATAATCATTGTGTGAGAAAAGATACAAAATGTTGACATCTAGCCTCCTATGCACTAGGTGCTTCTTATGAGATACAAAAGCCTAGTTGTTAATATCATGGAAATTGGTTTTGAATTTTTTTATGAAAATAAGGAAAATAAAAATAAATGATACTTATACATATGATGGAGCTCTCACTACGAATGGAAATGCTAGAGTGTCTATGATGCCAAATCTGCCTAGACTCAACACTTATAGCCACACCCTATACAATAAAGAATGTAATTAAATTCTATTAATACAAACATTTTACAAGAATGCATCAAAATTTCATCACTTCAAACACACCTACTTACCTTTCCCTTGTCAAGGGGTTGTGTCTCACCCCCTACACTTTGCCCCCAACTGATAGGTGATACCTGGAGAGAAAAGAAAGATTAGAAACCATATATGTTCCTATATCAAATAGAAAAACAATGAGAACACAATATAATGCATTGTAGATGTCTCAAGGCCAAATGAAATAGCCAAGAGTGTGACATCATCAACCTATCTAAGCTCCTCCTCAGTCTACAACTAAACATAAATGAAGATCACATACATGTATAAGTCAATATGGGTTAAAATTACTCTATTTTAAAGATTAACGTTAAATCACATATGTTGTAACAAAAATATATATACACGTGCTGACACAAAAGGATCCCATGGCTCTGCATGGCCCTCCTCTCTCTCACATCAGGGTGTGTAGCATCTCTGGGTGCATCTAGTGTATCATCCTCCTCAAATAGAAATTGATACTCAAAAAGATCACCTATTGGACCCTAACAAATATTCTTACATGTTATGCAAGTATGGAGCACACAAACATGTGATGAGCTTGTTGATGATGAACTCACGCCAGCATCATCAACATGGGGAAGCAACACTAACCTAGCCTAGGATATCAATAGGCTACTCAATATATGGATGGCTCTACTAGTTTGAGAGCTAGCCTATGCAATGATATCAGGATGTTGCACTGGAGGTGGGGGGGAGACATCACTAGTAGGGACAAAAGTGTCATCTTTCTTCCGCTGAGCAAAAGGTCTATCCTGAGGAGCTCCTCCTCCTACACCATGTTGGGCCTCATGCTCCAATAGTTCACCTTGAGGCCCAACACAAATTTGGCATACAATTTTCTAATGAAATAGAATAGCACCTCTAAATTTCTTTGTGGGGGTTTGTCAAAAACCAGCCACCAACAATCCCAAAGTTCAAATGCATAGCCTCATTTGTGCACCATTTAATTGATAATTTGGAGTTTTTTGTGGTCTACTATTTTACTTGGTTTTGGGTCTACAAAAAGGTTAACCATATCATCTTTAGTTATGTTTAGGACCACATCCTCATCATAGTCCAACCCATCATCAAACATGGTAGGCATTTTCTCACACCAGTAACGAGCAACATTTTGTTCATCAGTAAGTGTTTGAATATTATCCACTATGGTGTTTAACATGGATAACATGGAAGCCAATGTATGTATAGTGTTATATGTGGTTTGCAAACCCCTCAGTTCAATAAGATTTTCTTGTATTAGATATTTAATTTGAGGAGGGTTTTGAGGAGGTAGGGTATCATTTGGTGGACAGTTTTGAGGGGGCACTGGATTATGTGGTAGAGGGTTTTCAGGAACATTGTTTTGTAGCTTAATGTCATCAATATCATTCAAGTCACCCATACCTATCAAATTGAAAAACAACATTTTAAGTTTTTAATTAAAATAAAATAAATCAATAATTTCTATTAAAAAAAGCCTAATTTTCAATAATTTATATTTTAAAAATTTGAATTTTAAATAAAATTCATTCAAAATCATAAAAGAGTAATAAAAAAATAGTTACCTCAATTGTATACCCATTCTCAAATTTGATACTCAAAATAGAAGCAAAAAATATTGCGGCCACAAATGACCTTTTTTGCTCTCGAGTTTTTTTTTTAAAATCCTAGTCACGGGTTTTGGGTATCTGATCTCATATCAAATACCCAATATGATATCGAGTACCCGACAATGGATCGGATACCCGATAAGGTTTGGCCCAACCTTTTTGCCTTGGTATCAGGATGGGTAGAAAAAAGTCAGAGCGGATTTTGAAATGCTTTTAGACTTTTTAAAACTCCACTTTTTTCATATAGCCACTTTTTTACACACCATGATCCTGCACATACCCACATTTTAAGTTCTTCCTAAACATATTATTTATTTTATTTTATTTTTTAGAATAAAGCAAATTTTTACAAAATTTTCAACATTTGTCCTTCATGATATATATGCTAGAAAATTGTAAAAACTTTGAAAAAATATCATTGTATTTTCACAAATCTAAAAAAATATGTCAACAGTTACTTTGTCTTTTGTACATTTTTGTTGAAAACTCAACCCTACTTTTCAATATTATTTTTCAATCTATTGTCGATTTGTAATTATTAGATGTGTAAATTATTTAATGGAGTAATTCAAACATTTAAAATTGTGCACCACCACAAATGTGTAACAATTAAGTTTCCCTAGAATGATTTTGAACGATGGTTATCGCTCGCGTTCCTACCCATGGGCAATTGTCATTTGTTGCTTTTGCAAGTTCCTATGTTGGGTCTGTTACTGCCATGGGATCTATTGTGTCGGGTGCGGATCCTATCTTTCTTGCCTACGTTGGTGTTGGGGTGGATGGTGGTGTGGCAGTGGCTATTGGTGGTGGGGCGACGACTTCTGCTTCATCCTTGCTCCCTGCTACGCTAGTTAGGGTTTTTGGCCCCCTTCTTGATGTGGGTGCAGTTGTTCCTGCCTCTTCTAGCCAGGTTGCTAGTCACTCTTCTATTTCTTTGTAGATGTGGCAGCCCTTGAAGCTGGTATTGCTCTGGCTTTGAGGATGGGGTCCCGTCCAGTTATGGTTAATCTAGAGGTCATGTTTGTTCCTGTTAGTAACCTGCTATTGCTTCACCTTGATGCTGACATTGTTGATGAAGTCAACTTATCTGCTAATGATTTCTCTACTACTGTTGCTATTTGTCACTTTATGGGTTTCTGACCCTCTCTCATAGAGCTGCATGCTTGGATATCCAAAGTTTGGAAACCTCTTGTCTCAGATTTAGTTCAGATCTACCTTATTACTAGGGGTTTTTTTTGTGAAATTTGCTAATATTGAGGAGAGGGTTGTTGTCCATTATTGTGAATTCTCTTGGGAGGAATGGTTCCCCTTGATGGTCAAACCCTAGTATCCAACTTTTGACCCTACTAAGGAATCCTTCAATAAGATTCCTCTTTGGGTTTGTTTGTCGAATCTTCCCCTTCATCTTTGGCAAGACTCAGTCTTGGAGGCTATAGGGGAAGGCCTTGGGGATTTCTTAATGGTTGATTCGATTTCATCCAATATCTTCAAGACAACGCATGCTTGTATTCTTGTGGAGATGGATATCTCTAAAGTGCTCCCTACTATGATTAAGTTCCCTTCTCCCGATGGTTCTTGCTATTGGAATGTTCAAAATGGGAAGAGTACTTTTGAGAGGGGGGGTGAATCAAAAGTAACACACTTTTATCCTTTTCTAATCCTTTAAATCAAATAACTAAAACTAAATTGCATGCATGTAAATACATCAAATAACCATAAAGTAAACACATGACACCAGATTTGGTAACCCAAAAACCCTCTAGGAATAAGAAGGTAAAACTGGGGTGGGGATGATACCCACAAAAATTACTATAGTAATAAATATTTGACCAATTCTAATGGTCTGCCTTGTTAAAGGATTTACACTATGTCAATAGTGACCTAGTTAGAGAATTTACAAACACTTTACATGAAGTGTCACCCTATTAAAGGATTGAGTCACCTCTTCAAAGGATCTACAAAGTAGTTGTTAAGCTAACCTATCAGCATAGGATTTCCACTATCTAATACAATGGCTAGAGAGTATTAGAAATCTTTGACCTGATTTTTTACAATCTTCAATTGCTAATTTTAGGCACTTGATCTGCTCCTTTTGATCTTGATCCTTTGAGATCTGATATCTGATCATGTCCCTTGTTCTGTTCTGATCAACTGGATATGTAATTGTTGCACTATTCCTCTAAGTCTTTTTCCCTTCACACTGAATTTTTCTATAGTTTTCCCATACACTATTCTCATCCACATATGCAATGGGGTTTTTGACCTCCTTTTAAAGATTGTGAAGACTTAGGGTTAGGTATGGATCTATGATCCATATTGAATCTTAAGTCCCCGCTCATTCCTTGCATTTTTCTCATTGGTTGCATGCCTTCTCCATTTTTTGATTGGTTGCATGCTGATTACATAGGAAACATAAAAGATTCATGCTTATCCTTTTTCTCCTTTGAAATCCTTCTATGTCGGCTCCAAAAATAGTTTACATCTGAGTTTGTCAGGGAACAAACTCATATGTTGATCCTGTGTTACTCGACACATACTGGACTACTAGTGCTTGGCACATATACTATCCTAGCTTGCTCGACACCTATTACATTATGTCTTTCTCGGCACATGTAAGATCCTGGATTGCTTGGCACATATAGTTCTGGATTGCTCAGCATTAACTGTGACTTGGCATCTATTTATCACTTAACACTTATATAATGCTTGACACCTATTGCAAATCTAACTCAACACACTATGGTTCGACATGCATAGTGTACTCGACTTCAATATAAAAGGTGGTTAAGCGTATTGAAACTCAAATTTCAAAACCATCTAGGACCAACAATCTCCCCCTTTGACATGAGTGTCAAAACCACTTAACTAATCATTACTAATCTGTCCTTATGAGTACCTTATCCAAAAAAATTCAAATTTTTTTCAAAAATTGTTCAAAATACCTTATAACTCTGCCTAAGCTGATTGTACCTTGACATTCTTTTGCCTTTGCTTTGTATCTGTAATCTGTACATGTGTGTTGTTTCATTCATATCTCCCCCAAAACATTATATCTCCCCATAAAAGAATGTAATCAAATTTTAGTATTCATCTCCCTTAGATATATTTTCCTTACTTGTTATTTCTCCCCCTATCTTCCTCAAAACATTATTTAATCTCTTCCTTTTTGACATTTGAGTGTCAACACACTTAACCACCTTTTATATTGAAGCTGAGTACACTATGTATGCCAAGCCACAATGTGTGTCGAGTCAAATTTTCAATAGGTGTTGAGCATTATATAAGTTTCAAGTGATATATAGCCATCAAGTCATAGTTAATGTCAAGCAATCAAAAACTATATGTGCTAAGCAATCTAGGATCTTACATGTGTCGAGCAAGACAAAATGTAATAGGTGTCGAGCAAGCCAGGATAGTATATGTGCTGAGCACCAATAGTCTAGTATGTGTCAAGTACCACAGAATTAGCATATGAGTTTGTGCCCTCACAAACTCAGATGTAAACTATTGTTGGAGCTAACATAGAAGGATTTCAAAGGAGAAAAAAGATAAGAATGAATCTTTTATGTTTCTTATGTAATTAGCATGCAACCAATCAAAAAATGGAGAAGGCATGCAACCAATGAGAAAAATGCAAGGAATGAGCGGGAACTTAAGATTCAATATGGATCATAGATCCATACCTAACCCTAAGTCTTCACAATCTTTAAAAGGAGGTCGAAAACCCCATTGCATATGTGGATGAGAACAGTGTATGGGAAAACTATAGCAAAATTCAGTGTGAAGGGAAAAAGACTTAGAGGAATAGTGCAACAATTACATATCCAGTTAATCAGAATAGAACAACGGACATGATCAAATATCAGATCTTAGAGGATCAAGATCAGAAGGAGCAAATCAAGTGCCTAAAATCAGCAATTGAATATTGTAAACAATCAAGTCAAAGGTTTATAATACTCTCTAGCCATTGTATTAGATAGTGGAAATCCTATGTTGATAGGTTAGCTTAACAACTACTTTGTAGATCCTTTAAAGAGGTGACTGAATCCTTTAATAGGGTGACACTTCATGTAAAGTGCTTGTAAATCCTCTAACTAGGTCACTATTGACATAGTGTAAAGCCTTTAATAGGGTAGGCCTTTCACATGGAAGATCATCAAAAGTGGTCAAACATTTATTGCTGCAGTGATTTTTGTGAGTATCACCCCCACCCCAGTTTTACCTTCTTATTCCTGGAGGGTTTCTGGGTTACCAAAATTGGTGTCATGTGTTTACTTTATGGTTATTTGATGTATTTACATGCATGCAATTTACTTTCAGTTATTTGATTTAAAGGATTAGAAAAGGGTAAAAGTGTGTTACTTCTGATTCACACCATCCCCCCCCGAGAAAGTACTCTTCCCATTTTGAACATTCCAACAATTAGTATCAGAGCCCAAGTTATCACAAGGAGAAGCCTAACAGCTTAGAGAACAGGTCTGAAGATGGAAGTCTTCAAACTTGGGAAGATCATAGACAATCAAGTGATTGATTTGCACCTTGCTCTACACAAATTGGAAGAAGCCAGAGAAAATTTGAGAAAATCCTTAAAAAGAAGGAAGGATATAGCCATAGCTGAAAATGACATACACTACAAGGAGATTGATACCACACAAGTGTTCTCCAATGGATATTCCAATAAATTTGATGCAACAATAGCAAAAATGATGGAGAAAAATAGAGCTCAAGCTGAAGAAATCAGATTACTCAAGCTTGAACAAGAATCACAAGCCATAATGTTTTGTGAAGTGATTGAACAAAAGAAGAGAGCCATTGAAGACAAGGCCATGATAGAAGATGACAAGAGAAATCTCACCAATAGATTGGAGGAGAAGACAATTAAGTTTTAAAGGATCTCAAACATGCAGCTTGACACCTTAAGTCAGATGATGAATGCTCATCATGAATTGAACATGAAGGACATTGAAAATACAAAATGAGCAATTGTAGAATGAATTAAAAAGAGAGAAGAAGATAGCAGAAAGCTTCAACAAACCCAATGAGGCTATCAGTACTTTGAGCAACTACTAAAATTATCAAGGGCTAGTAATGATACTTCAGGACTTGGTTACACTAGCACTGAACAAGGAGAATCATCCAAGACTGCAGAAGAAAGAAGTAACAAAGGTAAGAACATTAAACCTACTTGTCATTTCTATGGTAAAAAGGGACATACCTCTAATGTATGTAGTAGCAAGAACAATCATCAGCATGATAAGCCTACAAGTGCAAGCTTTTCTTACAAGTGCAAAAGGAAAGTACATCAAGCACATGTATGTAGAACCAAGACCATGAGGACACCAAGATTTGAAGGTCACTACTACAACTAAAAAAAATATGGACATAGAGCGTTTGAGTGCAAATCAAAGCCTATGTGGACACCTAATCAGCCTGCAAGAGGAACCAACCATGCACATCACTACAACTGGGATTACAACACTAGGTATAGCTGTCACTATTGTCCGGAGTATGGACACATTCCTAAAAATTGCATAAGGACACATTTTAGAGGGAGTTACAATAGATAGTTAAGTCAAACTACATGTTTTAGTTGCTTGAAAACTAGTCATATCAGTAGGAATTGCCCAACAAAGTCAAAAGCACCCAAGACAGAAGTCAACAAAGGAAAAGAGAAGGTTGATGTTGAACAAATAAGAGGGAAAATGAACAAGACTTGGAAGAAGAAAGATGAGTGCAACACATCAAATGGAGGGATCACTTCACTTAAAAGGTCAAGTGATCGCACTTCATCCAACTAAGCAAAAGAAAGGTGTATGGGACTAATATACAAAGTTATATCATACATCAGTCCCAAAGAACAAAGGAGTACTGCAAGGAAGAAATCAGCATGAGCAAAGATGCCAAGTCAAAAATTTGAAGTTTTTGCAAATATTGCCGAACTATCCTCAGATGCCAAGTAAAGCTCCAATGGATGTTGAGGTTCTAATAGCGACCGAGTTGATGGTTGATGTCGAGTTGAGATATGCCAATGGAAGCCAAGTGAAATAGATTCTAGTGGAATCTGAGTAAATGAAATCCAATGGGAGCCGAGTCATGTTGAATCCTTCAAGTGCCGAGTTTACAGCTGTATGCACTAAGAATTTAATGTTAGGTTTTGACAGGTATAAGGTTGAATTTTGCTCATTTTCATGCCATTCAAACACAGAGCAAAGACAAGAAGAGCAAAGAAGCAATCAAGCAGTAACCTAATAGCCATTTGCATGAATTTCAACAGCAATTCAGCATACATTTCAACAATCTAAGGTATTTATCAAGTGTCAAGCTACGCAGAGTTAAATTTTTTAATATATTTAAGCCCTAGTTAGGTAAAATGGCCTCTAGTTCAAGAAACTCCAAAGGAAAAGATATTCGTGAGGTCCAGTTAGTTAGCAGTGAGGTAAAGCAACCCAAGTTTAGGCCAATCCCTGAAGTTTCCTACAGAAACAACCTAGCTGGCACATTATCCATTATCCCACCTAAAGTTTTCATGGTGCAAGATGTAAGAAAATGCTATAACTAAAAAATTAGAGCCATAGATGATCTAGAGATATTCCAATCTTATGATAAACTATGTGAGAACAAGGTTTTGAAGGATGAATTCTAGATTGTTGAGAAGAAGGGTTTGACCAATGCCCTAGTTTACCCTACTAGAATCAAAACTGAATGGATACGAATTGTTTTAAGCATAATTCACAATGGATGTTTATGGCTAGAAATAGGACCAGTAAAGATCACTAAAATGATAGTACATAGGGTTACGAGTTTCTCAACCCTAGATCGGCCTAAGACCCTGCGCAGTGAATCCAAAGAAATCATTGAAAAGAATATTGGTGCCAAATGGAACAAGAGGGGTATGACCATTGATAGTATAACTGATTCCCTTCTATATTTTTCTATGAGAATAATATCCCACAAATTATATCAATCCAATAGATTGAGCAGTGTGCCATGCATAGCTGTTGATGTAGCCTACAAACTAGTGAAGAGAGATCACACATATGATCTATCAGAACTTATGTTGTAGCAAATTAATGAAAACCTAGGAGCAATAAGGAGATCAAAAGGTGCCCAAAGAAAATTTGGTTCACTTCTTATGTGTATATTCTTTTATGTTATGGGAGAGTTTCCATCAATAGGAAAGGTGAATTGGAACCCCAACAAAACTACAATCACACAAATCAATGAGTTCATTGATCAGATGGGTGATAATTTTGAGGCACAAATGATAAGTTACTTTAAAGATTTTAAGAAATCCATGAAGCAAAGGGTTAGAATACCAATTTCCCTAATGGAAAAGCACATAAATGACATATGCTTCTTGGTTGACATTGACAACACCTACATCCAGGCAAAAATACTAAGGGTAAGATAGCTAAGGCCATCAGGATATGAGCTTGATGTAAATGAAGCCTCAACAACAATCACAACATTTCTTGCAGAAGAGATAGACAAGAAGGCTCCTCACTTTGGAACATATGATGTTGTCAAGTCCAAAGTTGAAACTGAATTAAAGATAGCTTCTATTATTAAGAAGAAAGATAAAATAGTTAAGAAGATAAAGAAGAAATTTCGGGCAAGTATTGAAGGAGAAGTAGGTGAAGAAGAAGAAGAAGAAGAAGAAGTAGAAGGAGATAGTGAAGAAAAAGAAGAGCAAGGTCATGGCCTAGTAAAGCTAACACAAGGCTTAGGAGAAGACAAGGAGGAAGATGCCGAGGGAGAAGAAGCCAAGGAAGCACCTACACCTATCGAGCAAAAGAAAAGAAAGGCAAAAACACAGCCTATAGCTCAGCCCAAGCCTAAGAAGGTCACTAAGCCAGCTCAAACTAAGCCAACTCTAGCAACAAGGGCTACTACAAGGGCATCTACACAAAAGGCTAAAGAGGCAACAAAAGAGAAAAAGAAAGCCACTGAAAAGCCTACTAAAGAGCTAAAGAAGAGAAGGAAGTATGTGGCATAGCTAGATACTAATGATGAGGAGAGAATAGAGTCAGAGGACCTTAGCCAATTCAGAGTGGTGAGCAATCCTCCTAAATTTGCAATTGACAAACTTTGTGAAAAGATTAGGAATGTAGACTCAAATGATTTAAAGACTCTTGATTTTAATAAGCTCGGTAGAGAAGAGTAAAATAAAGTAGAGGAATTTGTGTATGCCATGATGGTAGAATTTAAAAACACACCTCTAGAACTTGACAATACCATGCCCAAGGAGCTATATAAAATAATTCAGAATAAATGCCATTATTGTCTAAAATGGAAAAGGAGATCAGAGAATCTACCTTGGCTTAAGTAAAGCTTGACATGACAAAAGGTCAAATAAAAAAGTCTAATAAGAAATATGGTGGAAAATTTGCACCTAAGTATAGAGCCTTTAGCATCTTACAAAACAAGATAGAGGATGTAGTAAATAAATCCACACAATTGTGGAAAACAATTTATAAGATAACTGATAAGAAGGTAGAGGAAACAAATAAGGCAGAGACCAGTGCCAAAGAAAAGATAGAGGAAAAGAAAGCAGAAAGGAGAGAAAGAGAAGCAAGAGGTAGAGAAGGAAGCAATAGCTAGAGTTGATGAGGAAAAGAAGAAAGAGGAGGAAGAGAAGAAAGATGAGGAAGATAAAGAAAAAGGTGAGGAGGAAGAAACACAAAAGAAGATATGGCAATAGTTGAACAGTGGCAAGAAGAGGAATAGAGTGTGTAAGACACACAAATTCCACCTCCTAGTCCACCTCATACAACCATCACACCTGAAAATACAATAATCATTAAGGATGTTCCTGATAATTTAGCTCGGAACATCAATCCCCTAACTACAAAGGATCTCTCCAAGATCCTTCACCAATCCACTCTATAGGCACAATTATGCACAAGCCTTGTATTGGTGAGTGTAGATGAGTTACAAAAGGTAGTAGCAACACCACAAAGAGAAAAGGTGAAACCAAAGGAACTACCTTTCACCTATATAGCTACTTGCACAAAAAAATTGGATGCTTCCACCACCACCTCCACCAAGTGCAACAAGTGATATTGTTCAGAAGCTGGGTGTAGTGGAAGGAAAGTTAGATGAGAAGGAGGATACATCAAAAGAAAAGGAGTAGGCCGCCATACAGACATTGGTGGAACTACAAAAAATTGGCACTCCTACAAAGACCCTTCACAAGCTGAGCACTAAAGTCACACCTTTGCAAATTTCAACTCTAGGCTCAAGCTCAACTAGAGTAGCTAGGGCACTTCACTATGGAGACCCTGAATTAAATGAAGATATTGTAATACCCTCCTATGACTCTAAGACCATCACAATGGCACAAATCAATGAAATGCAAAATGCATTAGAAAGAAAGATGAGGCGGGAAATACTTAGGAAAAAGTTTAAGCACAAGCAAGCACTACATGACATTAAGGACATCTTTATGGATGCCTTCAGCTTGCAGTCACCATATGAATCAAAGCCCATAGTGGAGCACCTATCAGATATAGTTGACCAGGTGACCAATGAAGACCAGGATACTAATGCTAAACTCATGGAATGGTCAGAAAGAAAATTTCAAGGGAAGGTAAATGAAAAGATATCAAGTGGTACAGTACTTGAACAGGTGAAGTTGGCCAAGAAAATAGACAAGGTCAAAGCTATACTTGAGAACATTTTCTCATTGTACAGAAAGCGGTGTGATTTTTCCAACTTCACACATGAAACAAGTCAGAGAATAATGAGCTCGGAAAGAAATTTGAAATTTTCTAGCACGCAACTGCCAAAGGATCCAGCTCAAAGTGAGAAGCATTTTGCACAATCACTTCACACACAAAGGGAGTTAGTTGTACTCACAGCAAAGGAAGCCAATATTAAGGTTAAATTGATACAAATTCAATCCTCTACCACCCCACATTTGGAAGTCCTCCACAAGGAGCAAGTATATGCTGAAACAATTCTAAAGAAAGATCCTAATCTTTCTACACTTGATGGACTTGTACACCTTGCTGAAGAGACTACCATCCAGTACAAGTCACTTGACATTACTTTGGAGAATTGGGATGCAACTCTGAAAATAATAATGGAGGTAAATAGTAATTTTTTGGCTAAGTATGGTATTACTCCTTAGAACCCTTTGACATAAGTGTCAAAAACATGGATCCAACTTCTCGATTATAAAGGCATCCTCTTCAGATGTAGGAAGTGTCACAATACCAGTCATCTTGTTGCTCAGTGCTCATTTACTAAGATTAGATCAAAGAAATCTCTGTCTTGGTGGTCGGGAGCTTCTGATGATCATTATACAATTTAGAAAGTTGATGTAATGTCCCCTTTTTAGCATTCATAGCATGATGTTGTCGTTAGCCTATTTCCCCACGGTCTCGCAGGCTAACCAAGACATTAAAGGGGCTTAGAGGCCATTTGGCCTAGATAGTTTCAGTTGCAGGTCTTTTTGAGGGGTTTTGAGGCAACTTTGGGCATACTTACTATTTATAGTAAGTCATCTTGGGCATGGGTGGACATCCAGTGGCAATGGTATGTCGATGGTAATTGTTTAAAATTGGCAAGAAGACTTGTTTATTATTGATAAGATTTGTTTTGCATTGATAAAGCTATTTTATAAAGTTAAATTTAAATATTTAACTTTATTAATGCATAGACTATAGTTTGTGGGAAATATTTAAATTAAAAGAGTCCCCTTTATTTTATAACACACTGGAGACATAAGTTACATAAAGGGAGTTATGTTTTATCCCACATTGAGAAAACAAAGGATGGAGCTCTTGTGAGAACACTATAAAAGAAATAGAAGAGCTTCTTTTAAGCATGCTTGGAAATATCAAAGAAATTGGAAAATTTTCTAGAGATTATGTCAATAGTTTGGAGGACGAAATCCCTTCAAGTTGGAAATCTTGACGCCATTGAAAGATATGGTCTTGAGATTCAACATAGTAGCAATCCGAAAAAGCAGATACGAAAAAGTCATCCAAAAAAGCGGAACCGAAAAAGCAGGCTGAAAAAAGCGGGTACGAAAAAAAGCGGAACAGAAAAAGCAGGCTAAAAAAGCGGATATGAAAAAGCAGGCCGAAAAAGCAGTTCGAAAAAAGAAAAGCAGAAGGGGCAGCATAGAAGGGAATTATTTTAGCCATCTAAAACCAGGTTCTTTTGTTAGTATTGTTTTTTTAGGGTGTTATAAGCTTTCAGCTGTAAGTGTGCATTATACTAGCATTATCATTTTGTAATCCATGTAAATGCCAAAGTCTTGGCCATATTTCATGAGCATTGTAATTTTCATTGCAATTAAGAAGATAATAGTTGCTGGTGTCATTTAAGCAATTTAATATCATTATTTATCAGCGAGTTAGTTTGCATACCAATTGTTTGTAAAAATGCCAGTTGGCTATAGGTGTTCATTTCTCATGCTTAGATCACATATATGCATTGAATATTGTCAGAATAAGTTGCACATTCATGTTAGGTCATTGTGTAGTCCATTTTGAGTCTTCTAGCACAAGATTCTCAATGATGCAAATTAAGAAAAGAGTCATTTAAAGCAAGCTGAAAAACTATATCAGTCATACGTCCCTTGCGTGTGAATTGTTTGATGAAATTCCTTGAGCTTTCATCAGTGTTTTTTGAGAGCAGATTTGAGGAGGGCCATTATAGTGGTATCAAAGCTTGCTTGCAAAGTGTTTGACGAAATGTCAAACAACTAAAGTATAAAGATTTTTGGTGTTTGAAGAAGTTATAACCTATTGGGGTTATTACAGTTTTGAGGAGGGCCATTACAGTGGTTTCAGAGCTTGCTTGCAAAGTGTTTGACGAAATGTCAAACAACTAAAGTATAAATATTTTTGGTGTTTGAAGAAGTTATAACCTATTGGGGTTATTATAGTGGTATCAGAGCTATAAGTCTTGCCATCCTGTGGAGGTCTTATAGGGAATTTGGATTAGCCAGAGAGAGAAAAACATTTGACAAAATGAATGGCAGTCCAGATCAGGGAAAGGAAAGATTCTTACAATTATTAGACACCTTAGCACAGGGACTGCGATCAGCAGAGCAAAGAGCACAGGAACAGAGTTAGAGATTTGAGCTTATGATGTAGGTGATGGCTCATCAAATGGGGTTGAATGCTAATGTGGTTGGAGGAAATAATCAGAATGGTAATAATCAGGATGGGGCACATAATGGAGGCGAACAAGTTGAGAACAATTTCGGTCATGCACCCCAGAAAACTACGATAGTGAGTTCGAGGCCCATGGTTCGAACATTTCCTCCTAGAGCTCCAGAGCAGCTCGTACCAAAGCCTCAGATCACTGATATACAAGACCAACTAAGGAGAGATTAGGAAGCTGGAGGTCCAAATTTTATTGCTGCAATCACCTTTAGGGAGTATATAGATGTGCAGATGAAGCATATGCCATGTGCACATGACAGGAGCCAGAGCTATGAGCTACAGAAGAAAGTAGGGAAACTTCAGTTACCATATTATGATGGCTCAGGGAAGTCTACAGCAAGAGCTTGGGTTCAAAAGCTTGACACATACTTTCAAATGAACCCTATGCCTGAGAAAGAAGCTATTAAGTATGCAGCAATTCACCTGGATGGGTTAGCACACAAGTGGTGGCATCATGGTATGGTCACTATGGGTCATGCACACATTACCTCATATGTGGAGTTTTCAAAGAGACTGATTGAACGCTTTGATAGGCCTAAGGATCATACCTTCCCTACAACAGGAAAAAACTTATATGAGGAGTTTAACAGACATGCAGATTCGATATAGGGAGACTTCAGCACATCTTCAGGTAATGGTTTATCTGCATCATCTTCACAGGAAGAAGGGGTTTCAGATGTTGTGCAGGTTGAGCCAGTTGCATCAGAAGGTGATAGCATAGGCACATCGGATTGCATGATTGACACAGATAGTGATTCCAGTACAGTTGGGCTAGATGAAGTTACAACAGTTGAGGATACTATCATGTTTGAGGATAGTACAGTTGATTAGAAAGTGAGCATTCAGGACTTTGCAGAAAATGAGTATCAAGCACAGTTAGATGCTTCTTCACATGAGATAGAGGCTAGTAGCTCTTCACTTGGTTTGGCAAGCCAGCTGAAGACAAGGGACAAGGATATTGTCGCAAATTTATCTCATCATGATAGGATGTATGGATTGATTGAGAATCATATTTGGATGATTCAACTGCAGGAGAGACAGAAAGGAGTCACAACAGGTTCTTCTTGTGACAACTTACAGTAGATCAAGAAAGGCATGGAGGCAATGAAGGTAAGTTACATACACCAACTTTCAGATCGCGATCATCTATTTAATCTTGTAGGGATCTATTTAGATGCATTGAAGAAGAAGGAGGAGGAGGTTGACCAGCTTTCTCATGAGCTAGAGGATACTCGAAATTCCTTGGTGTGTATTCAGTTGGCTCTCTAGGATTTTGAGAGACATGTGGACGAGCTTTGTCTTGAGGTGAGCTTAGTTCGGGAGTTAGTGCTTATAGCAGGGACTCAATTTTCTTTTACAGTCAGGTCACATGTTGATGATTTCTCAAAGATGACAGAGTTTACAGGAGAGTCCTAGGATCTAATTATTACAGACGACACCCAGGGGGATGTTGTGGATAGTTTTGAGGACTTAGTTTCCTCAACAATTGTTTATGGTATGGAGGGGTTGGACAGCGATGCTACAGCTTTTGATACTATGTATGTTGATATGAGCTTTGGAGTTGATTCACAGGATATGGATGGTAATAGTCTAGAGACCAGTAACTTTGAGGATGCTCCTTTAGATAGTGTGTCAGAGGAGGTTTGTAGGAGACAGTCTAGCCAGTGCCATCATGTGTCTAGTCAGTTGAGAGTTAGTGAGCGAGACATTTCTATCGCTTGCCGGCATTTTGATACTGCTCGTTAGTTGTTAGCAATTTATGGATGGGGTTTTCCTACTAGTAATGAGCAGGGAGGTAGTTATCTTTCCTTAACAAAGATCCACTCTTTATGGGAGGCTATTCGGATTTTGAGACAGGATTATATGCAGTTGGTAGCTGACAGAGATTATCTTATGCAGTGGGGGAGTACAGCATATGATGCATTATTGGCCAAGGAAGATGAGGTGAGTGAGTTTACTCAGCAGCTCGAGGTGACTTCTAAGATTCTTGAGAGTACACAGTTGGCTTTCGAGGAGTCATAGTTTCATTCGGCTAAGGTGACCATGGAGTTAGAGCGACTGCAGTCTTTACCAGATTTTGTACAGTCACAAGTTGTGGTGTCTAGTGATCCGAGAATGTCCATGGTCGAGATTGTCAGAGACAGTGGAGATGGGGATGCATCCACCCTTGATACTAACATTGGCATATCGGTTTCATTCCTACTAGAGTTAGGTTTAGTTGAGTTGGGTGCTATAGCAGATTGTTGTGGTATGCCTGACATGGTGGTGGCCTCTAGTACTGATGGCACGGAGACTAGAGATGTTGTATCAAAGATCATGTGTGATGTTGGTGAGCCGACAGTTGGCATGGTTCCTGCTAGTGATACTACTCCCTTGGCGATGTCTTCAAAGGTAGTAGTTAGTTCCATCTTGGTTAGTGATCAATTGCAGTTAGTTTCATCTGGGTTGCAGTCTGAGCCATTGACTAAGATTGGTGCATTCAATCGGCATTACACTGTGAGGTATGCTCATCAATTTACCTTTGATGACCATGTTGATGAGATGATTATACGGAGATATACTTTGATTCCTAGTGCTTGTCATCAGTTATGGGATGGTTTGACGCCACATGTTGAGAGTTGTGATGGGCATGACATGGCAATAGGTTCTGTGGCTGATAGCTTGATAATACATGACTTAGAGAAAGAGTTTGGGAGTGATGCTTCAGCGGTTGTTGTTATTGATTCTACTCCTTTGGCTATGACATCTCCTAACTTAGCTGGTGATCAGTCGCAGTGGGTTGTATCACTTGTTCATGGTGAGTTGTTGACTGGGTTGGTTCTTTTTATCAGCATTATACTGCAGGGTATGTACATCAGTTAGCATTTGATCCTTGTGTTGAGGAGTTGGTTGCAGGCAGATTTGGTTTGGGTTCCATTTCTTGTTGTTTATCTTCTGATGTCTTTTCACCATCAGCGGTGCATGGGAGTTATGGTTATGAGACAGTGGCCCGTAATCTACAGAGTTGTGTTAACTGCAGTAGATGTACAGTGTGTGGATTCTTTGTATTTGGTGCAGTTTCATGTGGGAGTGGTCACCATTGTTGCAAAGTTGGATTGTACATTCCATATAGACCAGTGGGATGCGTTGATGGTATTTACTGTGTTGGCAGTTTAGGTTATCTACTCTACTTGGGTTCTGATATTTCGAGAGCTTGTTTCTCATGGGTTCTTGACTTTGGAGTTTGGGTGAGTTGTATTCGCCAATTTGATTATGGATTCCTCTTGGTTAATTTTTAGAGGTTGTTGCAGGAGCCTATGTTGACTAACAGCAGTATAGTTCATAACTACATTTGGGACAGCCATTGCTTGGGGACAAGCAATTTTGGGAAGGGTGGACTGTAATGTCCCCTTTTTAGCATTCATAGCATGATGTTGTCATTAGCCTATTTCCCCACGGTCCCATAGGCTAACCAGGACATTAAAGGGGCTTAGAGGCCATTTGGCCTAGATAGTTTCAGTTGCAGGTCTTTCTGAGGGGTTTTGAGGCAACTTTGGGCATACTTACTATTTATAGTAAGTCATCTTGAACATGGGTGGACATCCAGTGGCAGTGGTATGTCGATGGTAATTGTTTAAATTCGGCAGGAAGACTTGTTTATCATTGATAAGATTTGTTTTGCATTGATAAAACTATTTTATAAAGTTAAATTTAAATATTTAACTTTATTAATGCATAGACTATAGTTTGTGGGAAATATTTAAATTAAAAGAGTCCCCTTTGTTTTATAACACATTGGAGACATAAGTTACATAAAGGGAGTTATGTTTTATCCCACATTGAGAAAACGAAGGATGGAGCTCTTGTGAGAACACTATAAAAGAAATAGAAGAGCTTCTTTTAAGCATGCTTGCAAATATCAAAGAAATTGGAAAATTTTCTGGAGATTATGTCTCAATAGTTTGGAGGACGAAATCCCTTCAAGCTAGAAATCTTGACGCCATTGAAAGATATCGTCTTGAGATTCAACATAGTAGCAATCCGAAAAAGAAAATACGAAAAAGCAGTCCGAAAAAGCGAAACCGAAAAAGTAGGCTGAAAAAAGCGGGTACGAAAAAAAGTTGTCGAAAAAAGCAGAACTGAAAAAGTAGGCTGAAAAAGCGGATACGAAAAAGCAGGCTGAAAAAGCAGTTCAAAAAAAGCAAAGCAGAAGGGGCAGCATAGAAGGGAATTATTTCAGCCATCTAAAACCAGGTTCTTTTGTTAGTATTGTTTTTTTAGGGTGTTATAAGCTTTCAGCTGTAAGTGTGCATTATACCAGCATTATCATTTTGTAATCCATGTAAATGCCAAAGTTTTGGCCATATTTCGTGAGCATTGTAATTTTCATTGCAATTAAGAAGATAATAGTTGCTGGTGTCATTTAAGCAATTTAATATCATTATTTATTAGCGAGTTAGTTTGCATACCAACTATTTGTAAAAATGCCAATTGGTTGTAGGTGTTCATTTCTCATGCTTAGATCACATATATGCATTGAATATTGTTAGAATAAGTTGCACATTCATGTTAGGTCATTGTGTAGTCCATTTTGAGTCTTCTAGCACAAGATTCTCAGTGATGCAAATTAAAAAAAGAGTCATTTAAAGCAAGCTGAAAAACTATATCAGTCATACATCACTTACATGTGAATTGTTTGATGAAATTCCTTGAGCTTTCATCAGTATTTTTTGAGAGCAGATTTGAGGAGGGCCATTACAGTGGTATCAGAGCTTGCTTGCAAAGTGTTTGACGAAATGTCAAACAACTAAAGTATAAAGATTTTTGGTGTTTGAAGAAGTTATAACCTATTGGGGTTAGTACAGTTTTGAGGAGGGCTATTACAGTGGTTTCAGAGCTTGCTTGCAAAGTGTTTGACGAAATGTCAAACAACTAAAGTATAAAGATTTTTGGTGTTTGAAGAAGTTATAACCTATTGGGGTTATTATAGTTGCATCAGTTAAAGAGGGATAGATTAGTCCTTCGCATAATAATCTCACTCTGGTTGAGGATTTTTTTGATATCTCGGATGTTGTACCTAGGGCCCCCTCTACGGTCCAGCCTCATAGTGTAGTTGATGTTCTATCTCCCGTCGACTTTTTGGTTCTTGACTCTTTGCCTGCTTTGAGGCAAAATTCTGTTGTTGTCCCTTTTGTCCAGAAAATTGCTTCTGGCTCTTCAGCTAGAAGGTTTCTAGGGGCTTGTGTGGATTGGCAGAACATGGCGGGGAAGGTGGAGGATGGTTGGACAATAGTTAAAAGGAAAAAAGTGAAGTCCTCCATTCCCTCATTTGATATGGCTTTAAGATTTCAAAAGAAAGGACCAAAATGTAAATCTTGATGGTCTATTTGTGGCTTGGGTTATTTGCCCTCTTGTTGGGATTTTTTGTGTGTCCCTCTAAGTTTGTCGGGTGGTTTTCCATAGTTGTATTTGATTTTCATTGCTATATTTTTCTTGTCCCTTTGTACAAGGTTTCGGGTCCTTTCAAAACCTATTTTTACTTGATCAAAACAACTAAGTTTCCCTAGTCTATCCTTTTCTACATAGTTTTGAGTCTATCATAATGAATTTTAATGGTATGATTACATAGTATATCTTTATTAAATTAAATTTTTTAATTCAATATGCTTACTATTTTGTTTTCAAAAAATTCATTTGAAGGTGTGACTATTCATTATGTCTATACTTAATAATTATTGGTACTAATCTATGTCTTGACATTTATTACATTATTTAGTGCAATGATTATTCATTTTTTTCTCATTTATTACATTATATCATTTTAAGATTTAATATCTCTATTATGAATCTTGATAGTTCTACTTTTTATTAACATCTATTTTGTTCCCATCATAACATGACTTGTGATGACACTACCATAATATTTAATTTTTTCATAGAGTGATCACATTTTTAAAGGTAATATAATCATGGTGATAGGTCATACATTACAAATAAAGTTATTGAGCTCCTTATGAAAATTAGCAACAATTGTTTTACCTTCTTGTTACTTTTATTATGATATTATTAGTCTTGATGATGATCTATTATAAGAACAGTATAATTTGTCTACAAATTCTTTTCTATATTAAAACCCATTTTTACTTTGCAATAATGAGTTTTGTCATGGGTGCACCTTATTGATTTGTGATTTCAAATTTGAGTGATAGATATTCACTATAGTTTGATTTTTTAAAATTTATTTAGTCTTATTTTAAATGAACTTCTCACATATTCATACTTATTTTCTATCTCTAATGAACATGGTTAGACAGTATTGACCAAGTGATCCTTTCGCATGACCTATATTTTAATGTTTATCCATCATATATGAGCATTATTAACATATCTCTTCTGATAAAATTTATTTTGAAAGCTACTTCTTGCCATTCTAATTCTATAGTCAATTATATCATGCCTAAAATTATTAAAAGCACAACATTGAACATCTTTTTATTTGATCTAACTTCTACGCTCACTAGCTTTATGTCCAAACTTATTGCATGAAACAAAATTATTATTAAAAGGTACAAGATAACTTGTTTAACTGGTAGCAAGGGCATGTCTTATAAAGTTGTTCTTGCTCTAAAGTGGAGTGAAACACTTTTTGTCTTCTTTATCCTTCATGGATTCATCATTGATCATTTTCCTTCCTTCATAATTTTTGGTTTGGAATCTTAAAGCTTGCTCCTTTGTTAAAACTAAGTCCACCTTTGTCCCTTAGAGTTTCTTGGAACTCAATATTTAATTAAGCAGGTCATTATTTCTTTATGCTTTGGGTTATTTCCAATTTTCTCCTTTGCATCCTTTAATTCCCTTTTCAACATTTCAAGTTCAAAATCAAACATACTATAGTTTGCAAGATTCATTTTTTCTTTTTCTTCCTTCAATTCCTTCTTATGCATAAAATTTTTTCAAGCCTTGTGAGGTCTTTGGGTTTGATTTAGAGTTTTATCTCACTATACTCAAGAGCCCACTTATTCAATCTTCTTTTTCATATGGATAATGTAATTTTGTCTATCTTATTATTTTCTTGAAATTTATCAAATCGAAAAGGTGGACATCTCAATTCTCCTTCAACAACCACTACTACATTAATGCCCCATTCATGTGATTCCATATCATTTAAATTTCTCATAGATTCAAATATGGTGTTCAAATAATAGATCCACCTCCATTTAAACTATTTCTCCATAAATATATATCTGATACCAATAATTAAACACTTCCAAATCTCAAGGTGAATCAAGATAGACTTAGGTAAATTAGCTATTCACTAATCATTCATTTATTTATGATGTATGTAGAAATAGATAACTGAAATAGAAATAACACCATGTACATAACACTAGAACCTTATGAAAAAAACTTCGTGAGATCATAAAAATGGTGAAAAAACACTTTCTATATAATGAACTCATTACAAAAGTTTTAAACTAGACACCAAGGAGCTCATTTCTCCTAATTATGACTAGGAAAATATTGAAGATCACTTCTTCATGAAAAGATACAGTACTATTGATCGAGATGAATTATATAAAATAAAGTGATGACAAGTACATTCTTTGCAATATTGATAACATTTTTTGTTGATAAATATGTGATATATTTCATCTTTGTCTATCTACGCATTCAAACTTTAACACTTCACAATACATCATACATTTTTATACATGACTCTTAAATATTTCAAGGACGTCCACACACACACGCACACATACACATATCCATAAAATAACATGAATTAGATTATCCTAATAAAATATATATCATGTAATCCATGAATCATTAGCTCCAAATACCATCTACAATGCATGTGCAAGTAAAAAAAGTATGTGAAGCATCAAGCAAGTTGATACACCATCCTAAAGATCCAAAAACTTCACCATAATCACTTTATACCATCAAAGAGTAAAAGCATCTTTATTCAACCTTAAAGGATAAGACATAACTAATGTAAGTCAATAAGCAATAAAAAAATTAATTGTGGATATCCATTACTAATGAGAATTACCAAAAAAACATCACTTGATCTAAAAATATCAAATCAAAAAAATGTATCACTAAAAAGTTTTTAAAAAATGAAAACAAAGTCCAATGTGCAAATCATTTTTGGGAGTAGCTATTTTTTGTGTAAAAATAATACATAGATAAGCATAACTTCAAAATTTTAATATGTAGCATCTTTGAAATATATTAAAACATACTACAACTAAAACTGTAAAATATGCTAAAGCACCATAATGTAGATATTAAAAAAAAAAAAATTGGTTTGATAAAATATTCACTAGAATAGTCACTTGAAAATATCTCTAAAACTTTGGAAAATAGCTTAGACCCATGGATATGCCTTGTTAATTTTTTCCACCATGTGCTTAGCTCATATTTATTCCAGTTTCACAACACACTCCTCACTTCAAGAACTTTCCCGAAACAGGGACTCCCCTCTTTTGATTTTGAGTCTTATACTTTGGTTTGAGTCTAGGGTTTGTGAGGTTTCACTTGCATTGTGTTCACTTCTTGAGTGTTCTTGATAGTTAAGATTTCTCTTATGTGATCCCTGGAAGTCCTTTTGAGTCTTCTAGGTCACTAGGGTTTATCATGTTTTCTAGTTTTTAGTATTTTCCCTTAATTTTCTAGGTGTTTCTTATTTTTGAACATTTAGTGTTTTGGACGTTCTAAGGCCTTTGAAACCATGAAGGTTTGATCCCTATGTGTGCCCCTTGGTTTTTTTCTACTATTTTTTTTTTGAACTTTTTAGAGTTTTGAATTTGAATTGTTTGAGTCCTTCAACTTCATAATGTTGGAGTTGCGAAGGTTTGATGACCTCCAAAAACCCAACATATTTGATTCTTTGGCTTCCACTATACCATCATTTTCAAAGTTTCAGACTCTAATAGTCAAAGATTGATGTTGATGTAGAAACCCACTAGGTCTATAAATTGGGTCAAAGGGCTCATTTTGGTCATTTTTTATGTGAGTTTTTTGTAATTTTTCTCTCTATGACTTTGCAATTTTTTGCATGTTTTTTGGTCGTGGTTCATCATTCAAGCTCTTTTGTAGATATCTCATAGTTTACAATGTGTTCATTGTTGTCTTAGGTAGGGTTTTATGAGTATTCCTTCTTTAATCCCTTTTTTCTTGTTCTTCTTGTTTCTAAATGTTATCTTCATTATCGACTAGGTTTAGAAATCATTAGTTTTAGAGTTTCTATTTTTGTGTAAGTGTTGCATAATGTCACACTTGTCAAAGTTTTAGACCTCCAAAAATCTAACAAATTCATCACCTTTGAGGGTTCTTGCATGCAAAATCTATTTCATATAGGTTTTAAAGATTTTTGGCGATGTCGCACTTGTCGTGGTCTTCTAGCTTCGACACTTCAATGTGTCGAATACTTCTTCAAATTCCCCATTAAAAAGACCAAGTCTTATATTTTTCTAGTGATTTAGGCCTTTCAACCACCATCAACTCTGACACCTCTAAAATCCCCAACCACGCCACTACCTCCACTCTATACAAAGAGCATAAGGATTTGCTATTTTGACATTTCAGGGTTTCGCACTTCAAAATTGCATTCTACCCCTGATAGCTCTAAGAGTTTGATCTTGGTCACTCTAACATATATTCAAATTATGTGTTTTTCACCTTCTTTATATTTTGGCCTCCAACCCATCTTTTGTACTCCAACAATGTGAAAGTCCAAAGCCTTCTTTATTTTCCTTTTGGGGTTTTTTAGTCAGTTTTGTTAAATTCACCTTAATGCTTTAGGGTTTTTGAGTCAATCTTGATTGGTTTATCATTTCTTATTAGATTGATAGCTTTAATTTAATGAAATGTTTCTAATGAATATGTTCTCATGTAGTTTTCATTAAGATGTCTACTCCTTAGCCAGTAAAGTACAACTATATGGGGAACAAGAAGCCCTCATTGATGGTAACCAACATTTGGAGATCTTAGATACAAAGATTGGGAACCTTGATTGGGATGTATTCCTATGTCAATGCGCTTAACCAAACACTCAAACTAAAGTTTGTACCATAATGGTGCTAGGAGGATTGGTGAATACTACAACACATCCAATGTCAATGCAGTCACATGATTTGGTCTTAACTTTGGCACATCATTACATAGAAGACAAGAAAGTGGTCAAGAATTTAGTAGGAGACGTAGTATTGGTCCTCAAGCTAGACAACATATTCACATACAATTTTATTGAGGTCTATTACATACAGTTTAGGACCTTTACATACATTTTAATTTTTAGATGTACTTTATACCACAAGAAACTCTCACATTATCTATCAGATAGATTAGTACTCATGGAGATTGGTAGGCAGTTGACCAATGCATATGAAAACATCAAGCATAAGAAGAAACATTATTGGGAGCTCTCCATTTTCGTTGGGGCCCGTATAATAGAAGACATTAAGGTTTGTAAGTATATTGCACTGAAGTGGGATGAGTTCTCATTGGATGATTTCAAGGTAATTTAGCAAGTGTATGATCATGTTGGGTTCTTCAACCACATTAGTAGAAAAGGTAATATAATCTAGATTCATGATTACTTAAGAATGGACTTTGCCTTAGAAAGAAATACTTTTCAAGTAAATAATCCACAAAGGGCTAGGGAAAAGGATTTTGACAAGATTTTGGATCCTTTATACAATATAAATAAGCTCTATCTACAACCACTCTTAAATGTTGAGGTAGTTGATGGGGAGAGTGATGATGTTAAACATCAAGTGAGGCATGTAATTGATTTGATATTAAGATGGATATCTAAGTTGTTCCATTTGGGGTTCCAATCCTAGTAAATCCATAGTTGGGCCCAACTTCTAAGGTAGAGAAAGACAAAGGGAAAAAGGTAAATATTTCGACATTCAACCCCCCACACATTTGAAGCCCAATATAGTATACAAGAATGAGAGGACGATTGTATATGAGCTACATGAAAATTCTAAGGATGAGATTGAAAGAGAAAAGAAAGATAAGGAACTTGTCCAAGTGATAGAAGAAGAGAAATCTCTTGAAGCATATAAGTCAACTATAGTGAAGTTCAAATGGACTTCTACTTTTGCCTCTACAAAAACTGCTTCCAAAGTTCAAAAAAAGGAATTGTATCAAATGGTGAAGGGAAAAGTTTACAAAAGAAAGAGATCTTCTACATCTCCTCATTTGGGTTCATTTCTTGGGGATTGGGATATTGAGGTGAGAGAAGAAGATGTTATATTAGTGAGGAGAAGACTATTGAGAAGCTCGGAATGCTTATCAAAGTCGTGAATAAAAAGACTAAATGAAAAAGATAAATATAACAAGACTTTGATGTTCCATTAACTATTTTTTAATCTCATTAAAGTTAAAATAATCTACACATAGATATGACAATACTTGATGTCTCATAGACTATTTTTAACTTCGAAGATATTAGAAAAATCTTTCCTAGATGACACTCCTTCAAAATAGATCCTACCACCCCCAAAGACCATCACCTAAATCATGGAAACCTTAAAAGATAATGCAGAAGCACAAAATAAAAAATATGTCCCTCCTAAATTTGGACTTTTGATATATGTTCTACTGAAATGATTTGTAGCTTCTGAGTTTCATTCACACTTGTTTCACAGTCCTTTTTAATTATTCTTTAAACATTATGCTCTATTCAATATTATAAAAAATATGGGATCCGTCACTGTATAAAAAATAATAAAGAAATGTAGGGAAAAACAATCCCGCTAACTTAGGGGGCAGTCCCTGTAAATCGTGAAGACGTGCCCTTGTAACGTCCTGCTCTCAAGTGTCTCCTTAAATTATGAGATTTAAACAGTAAATAAGTAGTCCCTGGAATCCGTATAACCGAGAAATAAGCTACCTTGTCTTGCCCCAATCTGCATAATTTTCCAGGTTTGTATTAGGGTTTATTCATTTGCATCCAAGACATATTTCGTAAATGTCAGATTTGTATAATTACGGGACACTTTTTATCCAGTATTGGGGGTAATAACTGTAAGGTAATTGAACATTTCACTCATCCCAGTGAAGCATTTCAGTTCTTATCCTTTAGATTTGTATGCGTGCGTGCATTTAAAACGAAAACAAATCTTCACCTGCGCAATAATTTTCGGAATGATTGTTAAGAAAGCAGTTCAGAGCATTTTTCAGTAATTGGTTTAATCGTTACCGATCATATCGTTTTCCACTGATCCAATCACAGAGAGGGTAAAACAATGGCGGAGCAACAACCACAAATGTTTCAACTGAAAAAGGGCGATCTGCGTTTGACAGTCACCAATTTTGGTTGCACAATCACCTCTTTAAAAGTTCCAGATGCACAAGGTACCCACTCAACTCTAATTATTCCATTTCTGTATTTACATCTTATTCATGAATAGTTTCCGAGAATTTCCTCGACTGGATGAATTAGCGAAATTCAGGCCTTGAAAAACAATTTATTCGAATTCGATATACGCTTGCAAGCAGTAAATTCTTCAACTTGCACCATTTGTTGTTTTTGGTGTGTTCTCTTATAATCTATGAACAAGATTTCTAGGTTATCTGCAATGTTTGGATTATGGGTTCTTGCAGTTTACCGTATTGTGTTTATGGTCTGATCGTATGATTTTAGTTTCTTTTCGTTAAAGAAGAGTCTTGTCGAACTCTTCGCTTTTTTTAAAAAAAAATAATAAGTAATAAGAATGATAGATGAGTTCCATATATTTCTTGTCAATTGTTAAGCTCAGTTTCCATTAGGCATTAACTTCATGGGTTGCTTGATAGATTATCTGGGGATTTTCCGTTTCTTTTTCGAACTTAGTCTTTAGAGTGCTCTTATCAGAAATGCTTGGATTGCTCTGTTAAGAGGGTATGGGCTCTATTATAGAGGTACCTAAGTGTTGAACTTAACACACTCAAATTTCTCATACAAATCATGGTGCAAACGGAAGATTTGACTTAAACTACTGTTATCTCATTAACAGGATCTACTAACTGCATTGGTTTCAATGATAATTCAGATGATACGGACAGCCATAAAATATCTTATTCTGCGTTCAAACACCATGGGAAGTAAAACATGTCATAGGAGAAGTTAATTTAGTAACCCGCTGTCTCACATTGATGAATATTTTCTGCATTGTTTCTGAGTGCAAATCACTCTGCTCAACCAGGAAAACTCTACCATATCTTGTGGCAGATGCTGCATTCCCGGTTAATAATCTACGTCCAGAGGATTTAGGGTATCGTGGAATGTTGTCCGCCGATTCAGATACCAGATCACCTCCTTTAACCGATGTTGCCCCTTTTTCTATCAAAGAAACAATGATCTATGCTTTCATGTCCTCAAGTAGACACGGCTACATGTAGTGGATCACTAATAATATTCTTGGATCGCCAAAACTTCCTGGTAAAGCTTCCAGATTCACGAAAATGAGTTGTGTTAATTTTGTACATGTGTAGAAAACCAGATAAGGCATCCAATGTTGACCCTGAATATCTCCAGTCATTGACTATGCATTGTGAATCAATTGTTTGATAAAATGTCAATACCTGATAAGAACTCAAACAGAAATAATGATTACAAATAACGATTTCATTATTATTATTATTATTTTTTTTTGGGTAAAATGGATCTCTATTACCAAGGATGCTTGTGCATCAGAGACCCATAATGATTTCACCGTATCCTCATTGCTGTTCTGCTAAAGAAACCTTTAGATGTGTTCCATGGCCATTTTTGGTTCAGTTTGGGCTTCCTCGTGCATTGATATTCATGGGTATTTGTGTCTATTTTCTTAAAATTGGTTTGATCGTCATTTGTTTTGCCTGGTAAATCTTGAGTGACATGTGAAATTTAATTTATTTGGGCTATGGTTGAACCAATCTCTTTAAGATTGGCACACGTAATACTTCTATCTAACCGATGACCTAGAATAATTATACCAATATCTGACTGCATCTTTGCCTTCCGAAGTGAGTGGGGGACTTGCACTTTCGTTACACTGGTGACAGTATCTTACATACCGTTTTATGTAAACAACACAACTTTTTGAATGAATTAATAATCATTAGACTATGCAATAATTTTTTAGCCTCTTTTTTCTTGTGGTTTTCTTGTATACCTTGTCCAAATTTTCTAAACTGTAGTGCTGTTTATGTTGAGTTTCAGGCAATTTGGCAGATGTTGTGCTGGGTTTTGACACACTCACTCCTTACATGGTAAGTCTACCTCTGATTAGGGTAACAAGGGAGCTTTCTCTTCCTGCTTTGAAATGAACAAAATGTTAACATCCTTCAAATTTGATTTGTCAAAAAATTATAACATCCTTGCAGACCTTGACCATTATAATTTAGTGTTAATTGGTAATTGCACACTGTGATATTTCATTGATGGGTAATGTACCGTTAACACAGGGAGCATTCTCAATCTGCGTTATCATCATCATGGTGCTTCTGTGCTACTAGATTTTGGTCCATGGGGTTCTAAATGTTGATTATGAATGCGGTAGATGTGAGCATGTAAACAATTTTGTGTTAAGCCATTCATCTTCTTATTATTTTGTTTTTGCATTCACAGGATGGCACATCAAAATACTTTGGCTGCATTGTTGGGAGGGTAGCCAATCGCATAAAGGATGGAGGTTTCACTTTGAATGGAGAGCATTACAGCTTACCAGTCAACAATGGACCTAATACACTACATGGTAAGTTTACAGTTTATTTTATATTTAGTATTGCTTCTTGTGTGTCTGTATACCATTGTGTATGCCTTCTTTCATGACTTAGGAAATCATGGAATGTAGGATGTAATTTTGAATTTTCTTCATAAGAAGATTATCTTGTCAGAGAAACTGTGCATTAAACCTGCACAATATATCCCTATCATAGGCAACCATTGCACTTTTCTATTATGTCAGTGAGAGAGTCAATTCACAGGGTTTAATATTGGTGTAGCTATCTTCTATATCTATTGCAGGAAAGTATTTGTCACATCACGTTTTCAGTGGAAAATTTAAGTCCTAGAGTTCAATTCTCAATACAAAATTTGGAGTTAAACACCATGGGAAATTATTTGTGTCTGTTTTTTGATAGCCTATCTAATATCCGAATGCAGGCGGGGAAAAGGGGTTTGACAAGGTTGTGTGGAAAGTGGAAGAGCAGAAGGATGGAGAAACCCCATCTATCAAATTTAGTTACCATAGTAATGATGGAGAACAAGGTAAGAATAATTTATTTCATGAATGGTGATTATGCTTCTTCCAGTTTGAGTATATGTTCTAGGCCTTGTGTTTAACCTATACTAGAAGTTTGTGTAGAAATTTATATGAAATTCTAGAAAAAAGGATGCTTCAGTGGACAAAAAGAAAATACTCATCCTTCAAAATTTGTCACTGATTTCTTACCCCCTCCCTTCTGCTTCTTTTGATGTTTGATGTTTTGGATTCCAGTGTTTCCTACGGGCTAATAATGTTCAAAACATTAGTAGATCAAGTTAACAAAAATAAAGAGAACACAGTATCAAAATGGAGCAAATTTTCTCATAACATTTTTGGTACTTACTCAAAGATCATATGATTTTGAGTATCAAAGTTTACTCTTAAGGCTCCTTCACAATAGTTTGTTTCTGAGCGCCAAACTTTCACACAAGATTTCTCAATGATCATATATTTCTGAATAGTGAAATTTAACCTTAAAAGTTCATGTTTCTGAGGATTGAGATTTTACCATTTACTGTAGGTTCATATGTTTCTCAGTACCGAGCAATTGTCCAATTCAGCTTATTTTCTCTGAGATTACGGGACAAGAATTGCCCTTGTGAATCAGAATCTGTGGATTCGTAGATTTCCTCCTAGTTGACAAAGCATAAATATAGATAAAGCTTGGCATATAATTAACCACTTCCACTCCATATAAGCTCCTGTGGCGTGTGATTCTGTATCCAGTCATAGAAAATACTAGTGTAAATTTTGGGAAGGAAATTGTTTAATTAAGTTATGTTTTGTCTGCTTGTAAATCACATAAATAGTCAAAGAAATAGTGTCAGTCTTGTAAAGATCTTTATCAAATGTTATCTTATTTGAAGCAATTTTTCGTGCAGGCTTTCCTGGTGATCTTGATGTGACTGCAACCTACACTCTGAGTGGAGAAATGGAACTGCGACTTGATATGGAAGCCATACCAAGAAATAAACCAACTCCAGTGAGTCTAGCACAGCACACATATTGGAATTTGGCAGGTCATAACAGTGGAGATATACTTGGCCATTCAGTACAACTTTGCGGTTCGCATGTAACCCCAGTGGATGACAAGTTGATTCCCACGGGGGAGCTTCTTCCTGTGGAAGGAACACCCTTTGATTTTAGAATTGCAAAGATTATTAGAAGCGCAATTGATCAAGTTCCTGGAGGATATGACCATAATTATGTTCTTGATTGTGGTGAAACAAATGATGGTCTAAAGCATGCTGTCAAAGTTAAAGATCCTTCCAGTTCTCGGGTTCTTGATTTGTGGACCAATGCACCTGGTATGCAGTTCTACACAGGGAACTTTGTCGATGGTATTTCTGGTAAGGGAGGTGCTGTTTACAATAAGCATGCAGGGTTGTGCTTGGAAACACAGGGCTTCCCTAATGCAGTCAACCAACCAAATTTCCCGTCTATTATTGTCTCTCCAGGGAAAGTCTACAAGCATTCTATGATATATAAGTTCTCTGTGGATAGTTAGATGGGTTAAATAATAAAGTAATACATTAATTAGTTTAGTCATGGAATGCAAAGGGAATAAGCTTGTAGCAGCATTTGTTGTTTGCACAGAAGGACGATTTTTCTGTTATCAGATTTGATAACATTTGTGCTTTATATATTATTAATAAAAAGTGTCTTTTGTAGTGATGGTTTTGGTCACATTAAGAGAGTTGGTGTTGGTCCTGTTGCATCATACCTACCTTGCTGGTACATTGTTTCTAATTAGAAAACCAATTTTTTTTGTTTTTAGTTTTATCTTTTTCTCATTCCAATTCCCAATTTTTTGTCGTTTAAAACTTAATTTGGACCTGCAGCGTGAAAACAAATTTTCTTTTAATATTCTTCTTCACTTGCGTATTAATTCATAAGATGCCATGCTTCATTCATCAGGGGTAATGTGAAATACTGGAATTATTTGTGTATGTTTCATTGTTACGCTAGGATTTTGCATCTCTAACCATGCCATTGTTCTACTGGGATTCTATAATCGTCCAATCATGCTACTAGGTATGCTTCATTATTTGAAAGAGATTCTACCGTTCTTTGATCATGCCATTACTTATTATAATTTACATGACATCAACTGCGATTCAATACCTCTCAGTATTTGTTAACCTTGTTTTTTTGTTAAACCAGCTTGATATGGTCACATACTTCATGCTATTGCCTAATTAATTATAAATGTACAATCATGTTAAATTGGCATAGCATAATCGTGCCCTTAATGCAATTGTTGTTAAAGGAACGGAGTTGATTTTTGTTCATAACAATGATACATAAATATAACACTTACGTATGATTGGAACAGAGGTCGATTCTTTCTTGAATATCCCAACCAATAAGAGTAACTTTCCTAGCTACTAGTTTAAATATGTTAACAACCCACCTTAATGTCAAGGGTTATATAAGATGAAGATGAACACTAACGTCTTTCATAAAAAAAATTCCCTCGTGATGTTCACAACAATCTCACCGGATGACAAACAATCAAAATCGTACATGACCTCAAACAACAAAGGTCTTTAAGATAATCAAACTTGACTTCACTTAAGGCCTTGATGAAGATATTAGCAAGTTGGTCTTTTGTCTTGTAGGATTCATGATTAAGCATTTATTGTAGGAAAAAAATGTCTAATATAATAATAATAAACTTAAATGTGATTGGTCCTTTTCTTGAAACAATATACATATGTAGAACTAGAAATACATCCTCCTCCTCGGATCCATGATACAAAGTAAAAGAAAATATATAAAGTCATCCACCATACATGATATATCCATCCATCATAATGATACATAGATAGAATGAAAGGAAATGCAGACAAAGAATGCTCTAGCCATGGTGACTACGGACAGATCTCAATGGTAAGAGTAAAAAAGCACTACCACTCGATCGCGTGGAACCTAAATGGCCCACTTCCATCGCGTTGAGGAGATAGTCTCAAGTCCCAAACAGGATATCAAACCAAATATCAAAAGTACTCTCTAAGCTCGAGAAATTCTAAAAATATTTTAACTCAAGGGTTCCAAGATAGATCAACATCTATAACCAGAGACACACAAGACACGCAGGAAACCTACTATGTAAGCGGGCAAGTGTCATCACATGAATCACGCTAGAGTTACCTTGGTAGTCTCTCAGGACCTCGGCCCCCTAGTAATCCCTATGCGACTACTAGTATCCTCTCGTACTAATAAGGCATACTACGGATGCAAGGTCGCAACCAAGCGTTCTCTCTACTCCCATCCTAGTCTGTACTAGCACTCGAGGCATGGGCAAGAACATACAAAGACTCTTATTAAGTTCATTTTATTCTCATTTAGTGTACTGTTTTCACTTATTAAACAACTTACAATGGGTTACCCTGGGAACCACTTAGGGCCCTGGCCCCCATTGCAAGCCACTTCCCGACATTACATATAGATAATCTACCCTAGACTCATAAAATCACAAATCAAATAATCATATAAGATCACCTCAATCCTATACAAGTGACTGGAAAGCATCAAAAGATAATCACAATAACACATCAGTTCTTTACTAGCAACTAGAAAGCATCCCGAAAATAACTAATCGAAGACTCAAAATGGTTAAGTCAAGCATGTCATACATTCACCTCAGCGTCACACAAGAACACTAGAAAGCATTAACAAACAATAAATACATTCCAACATAGAGCATACTAATCACATTACCATGGTTGGTTATAAAAGATCGAGATCAAAACATCATCATCACAATCACATTCACAGAGCTCTTGAGCCTCTGGTAACATCCTAAGACTGGTCAAAACTAGGTCAACCCAAACCCAAATTATAGACAACACACAAATAACAGAGTGTAGGTATCAAAGTTTTGGTTTGATTTTAAAAAAACACATAGTTTCAGTTTACAGTAAGGTTTCAATTTTCATTTTCAATATAAGTTTTCAAACACCTACAATTTGCCATTTAACCCCTTACAATTTACTCCATTTTTATATTCGAATAAAATGTACAATTACTCCTAATTTGATTTTAAGTCAATCTTCTAAATATTCCAAAGGTAATTATTTATTTAAATTATTATAATTAACACTAGTTGATTTTCAAATAAAATAATCTATGATTTTATTAAAATCTATATTATAATAATTAAATAAATTCAAAACTTAATTGAACGCCTTCCATTATTAATTAATCTTAATTAAATTACATTTAATTAAATTCATTAATAATTATATAAGCTAATCATATTAATCTTTCATTAATTATTAAATTAATCAATACATTTTAACTAAAACTATATTAATAGTAATATACATATTAACTAAAAACTTATTAATAAAATTTATTTAATAAATAATATTTATCAATTTAATAAGTATTAATAAAACACGATTAATAAAATTTATTAATGAATAATATTTATATTTATTAATAAATTAACAATTACATTAAATTTTAAAAGAAAATTAAACTAAGTGCTTAAGGCCTGTGCGCCTGCAGACTTCAATCTGTTGCAGCAATGTACTGTTGCATTAGTAGTACCTGTTGCCGCAGGAGTACTACTGTCGCAACAATACTTGCCGCGATATGAGAGGTCGGCAAGAGGGGGTGGGGGGTTGGTGGCCTCGCCCACCCCATTTTATTATATACTATTTTATTTTTATAATTTTTTTAAAATAATTTTGTTTTAAAATAATATAAATTATCAACAACCCCCCCTCCCCCACATAATATCTTTTTTAATATATTTTTTTTTAGTAAAAAATTCCAGCAATACCCTAATAGGGTAAATATGGCCAACCAGTCGAACTTTCTAATGAAATCTTCGAATTTATTGCAAAACCCTACCTCGTTCCTATTTTTCCAAATTTAAAATCTATGGAAAGAGAGAATATATTGATCATTTAAAACTTCCCATGCACAGAAGAATTAACAAGCGTACCAGGAAATCATACTATGACACATTCGTCACAAGAATTATCCAGACATTCATTTTAACAAACATGATAAAGACAAGAAAGAAAGAGCGCATTAAAATTTGAGCGAATAATCACAAGCGTCTACCTGGACACTAATGTTAATCGCTACCCCCAAGAAAACTATAGAGAAAATTCCTCCTCTCAGAACCTCCTCCTTCCTGAAAATTCCTTTAAGATAATCAAACTTGACTTCACTTAAGGCCTTGATGAAGATATTAGCAAGTTGGTCTTTTGTCTTGTAGGATTCATGATTAAGCACTTATTGTAGGGAAAAAAATGTCTAATATAATAATAATAAACTTAAATCTGATAAATCCTTTTAAGATTAGCAGTCTAAAAGATAAATATTGAAGACTTAGATTCAAAGTGTCGTGTACATGCTTTAATATCATTTTTTAAACCTTGTAATGTTGAAACTTAAAAGAAGACATAATTCTAGAGGCAACATCAAGTGTATAAGAGATGTATAGATTTGTATGAGTCAAACATATCAAACAAGTCATTTGTACAACTAGCCCAATCTACATTAGAAAATCTTGTAAGGATTAGTTTTTCAAAAGATAAGTATCAAATGACTAAATCAAAGCAACATGGACATACTTTTAAGTATCCTTTTTGCTAGCCTTCCAATGTAGAACCTCTAAAGAAGTCATGATAGAAGAAACATAAAATATATTAGAGATAATTTGGTACGTGTCAAACATATGAAGTTGCCAAAAAGTTGCTTGTAAAGTGTCTTATTGATATCATAATCATTCATTTCTTTGGCCAATTTTATAGTTGTGACTATTGGAGTTGTAGAAATTCTAGAATACTCTATCTTGAATTTGTGGAAGAAAAATATCTTCTTGCCATACCTCAAAACCATGGAAGCAATAAAGAATACCCATATATGCCATTTCAAACACGTCCTTAAACCTTGACTTCAAGTTAATAATATGTTGGTTGTTTTCTTTTGAGATGATAATTTCATCCACAAAGTAAAGAAATTGTTACCCACCCTCCTTTGAAGGGATCATGAGGGCTATTTTCAAACCTTATAATTTAAATCACTCGCCACTTTTACATACCAAATTCTTAGCAATTGGTTTAGGGGCAAGTGAACAAAATTGGGGGGGAAAATAAGGCATATCAATAAGTTCTAGGAATACAATTATGTTATTTTGAAATAATATCAAGACACAACACCAATGTGTTTTGTTTGAGATAAAGTTACAAAAATACTCATACCCAAGAAGTGCAGATTGGCCAAAACTAAGTAAATTTTGAATTTTGGCAACAATGACAAAACACCGAGTCAAGATTTTTTCCAAATCAATGTTACAAAATCAATGAATATTGAAAGTATTCATACTTTCTTTTATCTAATCTTATTTGCAATTTTATCAACTTCAATATTTAGAATATATTTCTTAGTTTTTTATTTTGTTTTTTACTAACTATTCAAAACTTTAAATTGGACCTTAATTTACATAAAGAAATGCTTAAAGAGAATTACACTAACCAAATCTCTAGAATACTTTTGATAAACTTTAGACAAAGTTATCAACATTAATACTCTATCAAGTGGGGATTACAACCTCATGGAGACTCTTGTGTTTAGGGCTTTTGTAGTGTCATCATAGAATGCCTCTGAATGTCTCATTGGATATTTGCATAGGCCCTCTACTGGCGTCCAAGGTAGTCCACGGGTGCTCCAACCAAAGCTTCTCCTATTGTTGGAATTGAGGGTTTTAGGGGTTCGCAGTCATCTATCACGAATGTTGCTAAGGTTGGTTGGAGGTCTTTAGAATGAGTTGATGTTGGGAGGAATGTGGGTACCTCTCGCAATGGATCTGAGTATGTTGTGTTGTGGGAAAAGGGTAATATTTCTTCTGCTCAAACTTTATCAACTAGTGTTCGTCTGGGGTTTGCTACAAATAGAGTGGAGACTCTACCCTTTTCTGTTTGCCTTTCTATTTTTATGGATCTTGATGAAGAAACAATATCAATCACTGAGTAATGTATCAAGGCTATCTTAGTTGATGTGGTCATCTATTGATTTAGGGGTTTCTAACCTACTCTTCTCGGCTTCATGCTTGGATCACTAAACATTGGGACTTTCTTATTTCAGATTTTTCCTTAGCAAAAGGTGTTTTCATAGACAAATTTGACAATCTAAATGATATGATGGTTATTCTATGCAAACTATTTTTTACATGGAAAAATTGATACCCATTGATGGTTAAACCTTGGCATCAGGATTTTAACCCTTCTTCTGAGTCATTTTGTAAAATGCCTATTTGGGTTCATCTCCCCAATCTCTCACTTCATCTTGAGGGGGATTCACTTCTCGAGTCTGTGACAAGTTAGGATATTTTTTAATGGTGGATTCAATGTCCTTTGATTTTCTTCACTTGACCTATTCTCATATCCTTGTTGATATAGATGCTACTAAAGGTCTTTTTATGAAGTTTAAATTTTGTACTCCAAAGGGGTCCCAGCTTCAATCTTTAGATTATGAAGGTCTTCCTTTTAGATGCAAAAATGTTTTAAAATTGGTCACATGGCATATGAAGAATTGAGGCTAAGAAACCTTCCTCTTGGTGGAAGGGGGTTGACGCAGTATTATAAGGTATTTAATAACTCATCCCATGAGGTGGAGATTGATGTGGTTGTGGGAGGTTCTAATGCATTTTTTGGGTCTAAAGCGGTTCTTAGGTTAGGTGTGACTCAAGAAGTCATGATTATACGTAAGGATATTGGTTTTCATTTTGCCTCTATTGGTTGTAAACAACAAACCGTTGTTGTTGGACTTGAACTACATAAGATGTTGCCACTGCTAGGGGTGGTGTTTATGTTTGACCTTCTTCCAATATGGATTGGGCTTTTGATTTGTTGGTCCAACAACGAGTGTGTTGTCCCTTTCTAACTGATTTTGCTAGAGGGTCTGTTGGACTCTTTTGATGCACGTGTTTATGTCTACTTGGATTCTATTGGAATTCACACTCCTACTATCTCAAATATTGCTTTTAGCCTTATGGTTTATGTTGGTCATGTTCTAAATCTCCTTTCATGTCTATTGTTGTTGATCATGTTGTCCCTTTTTTTGAGTCTCTTTGTTGTTGTCCTAACTCAAGGTGGGTGCTCTTCTTCAATGGAATATTTGTCCTAGTAGAGAGTTGTTAAGATGGAAAAGGGGTGGTTCACAGTCAAAGAAGGAAAAACTCTAAATCCCTTCATGCCAAGTTTGACACGACTAGAGATGTTAACTAGGGAAACCCTTGATCAGAGGGAAAACCCTAGTGGGAATGATGTCCAGAAGATGATGTACTAATATAAAAGTTTATTGTGAAAGGATAGACCTTGTATAGACCTTGTTAGGATTCAAAGGAATACAATTAGTACATATGAGCCCCTATTAGGGAACTTTGAATCCTTATTAGGAGATTCCAACCTTGTTAGGAGTTGTGTCAACCTTGTTAGGAGTTGATAAGAGGACAACTGAACCTACTATCCAAATAGCCTCACTACTATTCTCTCTAAATAATACAAGTACGAAAAAACAACTATCCAAATAGAAACTTTTCTTGCCAAACATAGTTCCTTTTAAACTCATTGTGCCTTAACAGCACTAAACTTTGCTCTGATCTTCACAAATTCGCATATTAAGCTCACACATTACATATTGCATAGATATGACCACTTATCACACTATTTACCCAAGGAAACCATATTTTCCTTTATACCAAGCCCTAAAGAGTAAGTATTGAGTCGACCTTGAGGCTTTCCCAATTTACAATAATAATATAGGACCATCTTAAGATATTAAAATTTTACACTTTATCCAAGATTACAAGCAAACCGTCAGCTCATAGTTTTCATAACTTTTTCACTCGATGATCTTCTGATTATTCCCTCTGAACCAAGGCATCTATGACATGTCTTCAACCTCTATTTCAATCCACTCAAGCCAATTCCATCTCTGTGAGGAGATAGAATCAAAACATTAGTACCTTCTTTCCAGAAATGTTGTCCGAAAATTGTCTTCACTAAAATCCTCATAATATTGTCTAGTCTTCATATTTTTGTATGTGCTCTTAGTTGTAACATCTAGACATACTGTAGAATATAACCTCAAGTGCGCATAATCTGATCTTCAATATATGAACTGTGCCAAACACTTCTTCCTCTGTAACTCTGACATTCTTCATACGATAACAAGTACATTAACATCAATAACAAACATAGTCATGAATGCAACACAAAATCTCTAAATCATGTCCTCGGCAATGCTAATATGCTCCCCCATAGGAATATCACCAACATTCATGCCAATAGTTTCAAGGCAGAGAAGTAAGCTACCATGCGTAGAGAGAGAAGTATGAAAGGAAGAGAAGATGAGGTTGTGTTTGGTACAATGTTTGAGACAAGATAAGATGGAGGGACAAAAAGATCACAAACAAGTCTATGAGGAATGCAAAGTATGCAAAACCATAGAAATGGCATTCAGATGAGAATACCAAAAGACCAAGTACATTTCTTAGTCATTTATTAAGTTGGGGATCTACTAATATGTCATGTTGGTCTACACCCATACCACCTTGATGGGCACTTGTCATAACAAATAATATTAGGAAAATAAGATTTTCAAAAAAATTGTAAATTGTTCAGGAATGTAGATCAATGGTAGAGTTTATCTTTCAATTTAATGTCCAAATAACAATAGATCTGACTATTTATGAATGCTTCGATTGGATTATCAACCAACTACAAAGATATAGATATAATGCTTTATGTGAATTCCGATATCTTACTTGTGTTTGAATCTTCCAATGAACAATGCTAATCCTTTATTGATTGCAGATGAATATATATGCAGATCACAGGTATTAACATGTGATTGTTGATGTGTTTCCAAGCGATTATAGCATTCAATATATAAAATGGATGGAATCGTTATGTCTCATGTAGAGACATGACTCTACATGTCCTTTGGGCCCATAGGATCATGTCTCAAGATGAGATGACCAATAACAACATCAATTATAATCCATTAACACAAATCACATTTGGTGATTACATATCTCATGAGCTCGGTCATAATCGGTTTCTAATAACTCATGAGTACCCAACCGCAATTAGTGAATGGAGTAATAATAATATAACCCACAGTAGTGGGAGAATAGTATGTGACTGAACAGTCACATCCACGATTCATGAAAACTATGATATTATCACAGTATAATTGTTGCATCATAACTAAGATTGGATCAGTATTAAAACATATCAAATTATTTTGTATAGTCAAATACAAATCTCTCTATCTATCTATCTATATATCCATCCATATATATATATATATATATATATATATATATATATATATATATATATATATATATATATATATATATAGAGAGAGAGAGAGAGAGAGAGAGAGAGAGAGAGAGAGAGAGAGAGAGAGAGAGAGAGAGAGAGAGAGATTGTAATTCCTCCCTAGAAACCTAATTTAAGATGTATTTTGGGATATTAATCCAGATGGTACCAGAAAACCCACCTCCACCTTATCAAATCTTGGAATTCAATTCATAGCCTTCTTTTTTTAGTTTTATGGAATAAATACGTAGGAAGGCTACATATATGCGCAACTCTGCAATTTACCCCTTTTGTCCAGTCATAACCAATGTGTCACCTTGCCATATTATATGCACAATTATATTGAACAAATGTGTGGTTATATTGACCAAATGTGCGTCAATGTTGAATAAATGTGAGTCAGCATTGAATGAAAGAGGGGTTATAAGAAACAAATGCATAGTTTTACTATTTTCTTAGTTGTGGTTTACTGAGTGATATCTTATAGTTAGTTTCTCTATTGGTTGATCCTAATTGTCCTTGCTTCTTTTATGTGACTTCTCTAAGATGTCTTGACTTGCATAACTCTTCATGGCTTGTGTATTGGATCTAGAGTAGGGTACAAAACCCTAGGTGAGTAGCTCACCCTAGGTGTTGGGGCCCAGAAGTGGTTGCCAGGGATCCTATATTTGGAAGTGAAAGCCCTATGCAGGTTAGTTCCATTTATGAGTTAGCTAATAAGTGATAACATAATAAAAATTAACTCATGGATTGGGTTTTAGGATTCACACATTATATAAGATAATTGTGAAAGTATTGTTGAAGTACTCAAGGAAGGCACATTTTTCATAACTCATAGGTTCCTAACCTGGGAAGTTGATCCCAATACTTGGTCGTACTTGTCCTTGTTCGAGTACTCAGGGGTAACATGTTTTGTGTTGAAAGATAGTCTTAAGCTCGGGAGGTGGATCCCAACACCTTAGGAAGGTACAATGACACTCACCTAGATGTGGTTGAATCTCTCACTCTACTTATGCCTTTGGTTGTCTTTTTTCTTTGTGATTTCATTTTGAGCTTTATGCTTTTATGTGACCTTATGTTACACTTGTAGTTGATTTTGGGTATAGGACTTAAACTAGCTTAGAGCCTAGGTGGATCATGGTTTTGTCTCCTAGCTCAGGGGAGTGGTTCCTTATGATTCCACGTGGTTGAGTGGAAAACAAGAGGCTTATCTGTGGCTTGCATTGGAGTTCTTTCTTGGAGATATGTTTGGATGATGGTTAAGGATGTTCATGTTAATTGCATTAATATAAATGATGTAACTTGATGTAATTTGATGTAGTTTGATGAATCACAGAAGGGGGGATTTAGTTGATACATTTTAAGGAAAGGACATGTATAAGGATTAGTTAAATAAGAAAGGGGTTTGGTTCTTGAAAAGTAAATGTATGAAAATTGTCTCTCTTTTATAAAATTCATCTTGGTATATATGTATGATGGTGATTACTTATGTTATCTACTTGCCTTATGTAAATCATGATGAATATCTTGTTATAGATGTTGTTCTTGATTATCCTCATTGTAAGGTTAGTTTAGTCAATTATGATGATGTTATGACATTTTGTATTTTATATTTAAGAACTATATAATCTTCATGACAATAAACACTAATGCATGGAATAACTTTAGAAGTAAAGAATGAATGTTAAGGGAACCAGAATAGAACTTTACATATATGATTAATGAGTTTTAACAGGAAAGGGATGTAAAAAAAAATTACTCATCAAACTTATCAACTTTGGTCTATTCTTTTTGGTTCCCTTTGGAGGGGCATTACATACGTGTGTGTGTGTGTGTGTGTGTGTGTGTGTGTGTGTGTGTGTGTGTGTGTGTGTGTGTTTTGTTTCTTTTAAACAATAATCAAATATTAGATATCTGATAGATGTTACAAGTTCAATACTCCCTCTTAGCAAGGGAGGATATGACTATCTCACAAAATGATGATCTAGGTTTTATCAATCTTATATTGACATCATTAAGATTCTCATCAACATTGTTATCCTAGAAAGATTTTTGTTATTTGATCTACGACACATTCCAGGATAAAATGCATGTGCACAATAGTAATATATATATGTATATACATATGTATATGTATATGTATATACATATATATATATGTATGTGTATATGTATATACATATATATCTATGTGTATATGTATATATATATACATATACATATATATATATATATGTATATGTATATATGTATATGTATATATACATATACATATATATATGTATATGTATATATATGTATATGTATATATATATACATATACATATATATGTATATGTATATATACATATACATATATACATATACATATATATATATGTATATGTATATATATATATATGTATATGTATATATATATACATATACATATATATGTATATATACATAAATATATATATATATACATGTATATATACATATATATATACATGTATATATATATACATACATGTATATATATATATACATACATGTATATATATATATATATATACATACATGTATATATATATATATATACATACATGTATATATATATATATATATATACATACATGTATATATATATATATATATACATACATGTATATATATATATATATATACATACATGTATATATATATATATATATATACATACATGTATATATATATATATATATATATATATATATATATATATATATATATATATATATATATATATATATATATATATATATATATATATATATATATATATATAACACAAAATTGAGATCTCAAGAGTTACAATTTTGTCATACCATGTTCTCCTCTAAAATAACTCACTTTTAACTTTTCGAAAGGTTTGGTAAATATGTCATCAGTCTTCTCTTCAGTGTTGGTATATTCCAACTTGATGACACCCTTATCTACCATATGTCTAATGTAGTGGAAGAGTATCTATATATGCTTGGATATGTTATGGAAGATTGGATTTATAGAGAGTTTGATACAACTTTGATAATCACAATGTATAACTATGGGTTTAGAGGATTCCCAAATAGTCAAACCAATAACTTCCTTAACCATACTACTTCTCGAGCTCCCATTGATGCGACTATGTACTCAGCTTCGGTGGAACTTAGAGCGACAGAAGATTGCTTCTTACTAACCCAAGCTATCATTGCAGATCCAAGACTAAAACAACATCCTCTAGTGCTCTTTCGATCATTAGAACATTCGGCCCAATCAAATTATGAAAATCTGTGAAGTTGTCGCTCAACTTCGTCATATTTGAGACCAAGTTCAATAGTGCCTCACAAGTATCTCAAAATGTTCTTTGTTTCCATGAGACAAATCTTCTTAGGTTCACAAATAAACTGACTTAGAGCATTTGTAGCATAACAAATTTCAGGATGTGTGTTCACTAAGTACATTAAGGATCCAATTATCTATCTGTAATATGTAGGATCAATGGCCTCAGATCCATGTGCTTCAGCTTTGAGTTTATGAAGATTTATCTCCATAGGTGTGGATAATAGTTTGTAGTCCATAATGCCAAATCTATTCAATTTGTCAATAGTATACTTCTCTTGATTTAGGAAAATATATTCTTCCTTTTATCATAAATCTAATCCTAAGAAATAGTGTAGAAGACTTAAATCTTTCATTTTGAATTAAGATATGAGGTCTTGCTTACATTTAACAATAAGGTGGTCTTTACCTATTATTAGATCATCAACATAGAGAAATAGTATTAGCATGTCTCCCTTTGATTTCTTGAAGTATATATTAGAATCTTCTTTATTCCTTGAATACCATAATTTGACAATGTAGATGCCTATTCTCTCATACATGCCTTGGGGGTTTGTTTGACCATATAGAGTTTTCTTCAGTCTACACACATGTGATTTCTTGTCATGGATAATAAAACCTTATGGTTGTTCTAGGTATACTGCTTCATTAATGACTTCATTCAGGAATGTCATTTTTATATCCATCTGATGTACCTTCCAACCTTTAGATGCAACTATTGCAATTACAGTTTTGATAGATGCGTAATAGGCAACGAGATAAAATATTTCTTCGTATCAATTCATTCCTTCTTTGAAAATCCTCTAGTCACAAATCTAGCTTTGTGTTTTTAAATACTTCTATCAGGTGTCTATTTGATTTTAAATAACCATCTTGAGAAGACATATGATTTGTCTTTAGGTCTTGGCATAATATCCCAAACAATATTTTTTAATATAGATTGATATTCTTCAATCATGGCATCCTTCCAAGCTTGGATTTTTAGACCTTCAACATTAGAAGGTTCTGAATTAGTAGTCTCATTTATGTGAGTCTCATAACATGAATGATTTCTTGTCTTCTTGGTTTTTCTAAGGATTTCATTAGGGGAAACATTATTTTCTTCAATCATTTTCCTTGCCCATAAGGACTTTTTCTTATTGAGTGAGTTTGAATTATTCTTAGAGTTGGGTGTAGTAGGTCCATTATCTTCTGCACCACTCTCCCTCTCAATCATAGAACTTTCAATATTCTTAGGAACACAATCATCATTAGGTTCTTCTATATCTTTAGAAGTCTTGTATGCAATATCTTCGTCAAACTTGGCATCTCTCTTGATTTCAATTGTCCTTGACCCTGACACATATACTCTGTAGGCTTTGGAAGAATCATTGTAGCCAATGAATATGTCTTTCTTTCCTGAGGGTTGTAGTTTAGTTTTTCTTTCTCCGTAGGAATACAAATATATACACGACAACCAAAGATTCGTAAATGACTCAAATCAATTTTATTCCCTGAGACGACTTATTCAGGTGTTATATTTTCTAGAATTGCATGAGGGCATCTATTTTGAATATATTATGTGGTATTAGATGCTTTGGCCTAGAATGTTGTATACATATTTTGATCATGCATCATTGCCTTAGCTACTTCAATGAGTTATATTTTTTCTTTCTAGTACTCCAATCTGTTGAGGATTATATGGTACAATATACTTCCTCTTAATCCCAACAGATATACATAATTCTTTAAAGTTCTCGAAGATGTATTTTCCTCTATTATCAAATCTTAGAATTTTGATCTCTTCCCAGTTTTATTTTCAACTAAAACTTTGAATTCTTTGAATTTGGATAGAACCTCATTTGACTCTTTTAGTTTAAGGAAATATATCCAATTTTTCCTATAATAATCATCCACAAAGATGATGTAGTATGTGTATCCTCCTAATGAAGGTACTAACATAGGTCCACATAGGTCAGTGCAAATGAGTTCAAGAATGCTCTTTGATTTATGTTCACTATGAGGGAAGGAAGTTTTAGAGTTCTTTTCTAATACACACCCTTTACATATCCCTTCATGTTCAAGTTTAAGGTTAGGTAAGCCTTTTATAGTTTTCTTTATAGAAGGTAGAGCTCAGAAAATTAGGTTCCCTAGTTTTCTATGACAAATCTCATTTGTTTTCCCAATTTCATAGTTTAGTGCTAAATTTGAGAAATTACAAAGTTTGTATAGACTCTATTCTCTAAATCCAATAGAAATTACATTTTTAATATTTGATTTTTTAGGCCAACATTAGGACTTTATTTTCTTGAAAGGAAACCAGATACCCTTGATCTACTAGACCAGATATGGAGTTAATATTTATCTCGATTCCAGGAACAAATAGGACATCTTTTAAGTGTAGGTTAACTCTGGTACTTGGTTGCACTAAACAAGTCCCAATTCCTTTCACATGGTAGGTGGAGTTGTCTCCTATTGTCATTTCTTTGATTGAATATCCTTCAAGATTTTCGAATTGATCTTTAAATGCAGTTATGTGCCTAGAGGCTCCATTATCAATTATCTAGGTGTTTTTATTAGTGTTTAAGTCACTTGATAAGGCAAGAAGGAATAATGATTTTTATGCTTCCTTGACTTTAGCCACGTTGACAAGATTTTTCTTCCTTTCTAGGCAATACATGTAAGTATGTCCAAATTTGTCACATCTGTAACATTGAAATTTTGGTAGATCTCTTTTCTTATAGTTTTTAATTCCTCTATTCCTTTTGGATTTACCCTTCTTATTATTTGATTTTGCATGTAATGCTTGGATCTCTTCCTCCTTATTAGAGATGATACCTCTTGAGATTAATCAACTCTTCTTGGTGCAATCATTTTTTAGTTGACCAAATTTAGTTATAGTGGGATGAGTGATGCACTGGATAAAGGATTCCCATGATAATGGTAATCCTCTAAGGGTAATTAGAGATAATTCCACATCATCTACATTATTTCCATTAGTAGAGAGTTGGTCCCTTAACTCATTTTTTTTGAGAAATAGGATGAAATCGTATCTCCTTTATTTATTTTGATGTTTATGAGTTGCTTTTTTAAGGTAAGCAATCTACTTGCATTGTTTATCTCATATGTATCTTAAATAGTTTTGAACACTTCATAAGAAGTTATTATTTTTGCAATTGATGGAAGAATATGGTCTTTAACTCCGTCAATGATTACTTTCTTAGCCTTATTATTACACCTTTTCCATGTACTCTTTTCTAATTCATCTTCAAACATTCTCTTGTTTTCTTCTATAAATAACTCCAATTCAAGTTCTTGAAGTATTGTTATAATCTGAATATTCCATGAAACAAAGTTAGAGGTGTCTTTGAGTATATCCTCAACTCTAATAGTGTTCAACATGATTGATTTGTTGAATAAATAAATAAAAATAGTGATCTTGAAGCAAATATCACAATCAGTTTAATGCTTTTTCTACCAATCTAGCTCTGATACTATGTTAAGGAATATAGATCAATGGTAGAGTTAATCTTCTTAGAAAGATGCATATTCTGGATTCAATTATGTGCCATATTTTTGCATCAACGTGTTGAATCACACTTTGTGATCCATCATCAAGATGAGAAGAGCTATAGGAGATAAATTGATCCATCCTTTATCTCTTATAGCTCTTCTCATCCTAATGATGGATCAAAGAGTGTCATTTGAAACGTTGATGCAAAAATATGGCACACAATCAAATCCAGAATATGCATCTCTCTATTATGACTGATTGTGGAAATATGTTCTTGTTAATAGATCTAATTGTTTATGAATGCTTCAACTATGTTATCAATCAACTATGGAGATATAGATATAATGCTTTATGTGAATTCTGGTATCTTACTTGTATTTGAATCTTCCAATGAATAATACTAATCCTTTATTGATTGCAAATGAATCTATATGCAAATCACAAGTATTAACATGTGATTTTTGATGTGTTTCCAAGCGATCATAGCACTCAATATATATAAGGGATGGAACGGTTTTGTCTCATGTAGAGACATGACTCGATGTGCTCTTTGGGCTTGTAGGGTCATGTCTCTACATGAGACAACTCTTATCAACGTTATTTATAGCCCATTAACACAAATCACATTCAATGATTACATACCTCATGAGTCGAATCATAATCAATTTCTTATAATTCATGTCCAACCACAGTCAGTGAATGGATTAATAATAATATAACCCACATTAGTGGGAGAATAGTATGTGATAAAATAGTCGCATCCATGATTCATGCAAACTGTGATGTTATCAGAGTGTGATTGCTGCATCATAACAAAGATTGAATCAATACTAAAACAAATTGAATCATTATGGATAGTCAACAATAACTCTCTCTCTCTCTCTCTCTCTCTCTCTCTCTCTCTCTCTGTGCGCGCGTGCGCGCACGCATGTGTGTGTGTGTGTGTGTGTGTGTGTGTGTGTGTGTGTGTGTGTGTGTGTGTATGTGTGTGTGTGTGTGTGTGTGTGTGTGTGTGTGTGTGCGCGCGCGCGCGTGCGTGTGCGTGTGTGCGTGCATGTGTGTGTGTGTGTGTGTGTGTGTGTGTGTGTGTGTGTGTGTGTGTGTGTGTGTGTGTGTGTGTGTGTGTGTGTTGTTTCTTCTAAACAATAATTAGATAAATGCTACAAGTTCAAACATAAATAAGGAGAACATCTACAAAAGTGTAAGAATCCATTAAAAAAAATTACCAGACAATAATTAAAAATCATGTAGACGCATGAGGTTACTCTTCTAGTTTAGATATTAATTTATGTCTACTGGAAATAATTCCCACCTTACAATGAACCAAAAGAAATGGAAAGGAAAATAATACAAACAACATTAAGAAGGTAATAAAATGGTTAATGTCTCCACCAGTTTGAATAAGAATATATGTAAAACCCATGTTATAATTATTAAATAATAATTTATATTTCACTATTCTACCCTCTAACCTAATCCTAACCTTAAATACATCTTCATATCGGGGTCAATAACCCCCTTCAAGATCCTTATATCTTGAGTTACTACTATGTCTTCTATGAAGTGCTCCCTTTAATGTCTTTCCTAGAAGAGACATTCCCTATCCAGCGCCCTTGTCACACATGCATATGTTAACATCTATTGAATATTTTCGCTTTACAACCATATTATGATTACTCTCTTCCCAAAGGGACTCTCTTGATCTTAAGATATTAAGATCACTCTCTTCCCAAAAGGACTCTCTTGATCTTAACAATTGATCATATTAAGTTTAGCCTTTTCTTAATACATCATATCTATACATGAACAAATGTACTTTTGTATATAAATATAAATTATTTACCAAGCAAATATTGATACATTCGTTAATAAAATATTCATACCATGAATATAATACCCTCCTCATTTACAAAATATATATTCATACCCTTCTTAATAATTAATTAATAAACATCCATACCTTAAGTGTGTTTGGATTCCTTTGACTGTGTGATACAATCTAACTTGGCCAATCCAATCCTTTTGTAGTCTAATCGATGTTCAACTCCTAAATATGATGATTGATGCTTTATTTCATAAGTCCATTAAATACTTGGCCTTGGGCCCACTTAGCAATGCATCCCATGAATAGTTTTTGATCGCACAATCACCACCTTCTACGTGCATGATTATAGGTTAATTAGTATGTAGTGATTCATTCATACAATTTGTTAGTAATAATAGTACCGATGTTCGTTTAATTGGTATTTGATCCCCTTAATTTAATCATTTTGAGTATGCATTGCTTAATGCAATGCGTCAAAGTTCCTAAAAGAAGGATATGAAGAGTGCTAAGATAGAGAATGATATGTTATTATAAGGACAAGTAAATGTAGATTGATAGACAGTCAAAGGGAATTTTAAAAATATTAATAATTATATTATTTTAAGAAATATATAAATAGCAATAGAAATTATATTATATGAATGAACTACTCATTTCTACCAATTCAATTATAAATTGAAATATTTAATTTTCAAAAATAAATTGTTGATTATTTAATTCAAACTACCAAAATATCTAGTAAGTTTGAGGGGTAGTATTAGTTTTACAATTTGTAAATTGGTATAATAAAAAAATTAGAGCATGAGCGTAAAATAGTTGCTAGTAAAACAATGTAAACTTAAATAAATAACATTTTATAATTGGCAAAAATAAACATCAATGTAAAACTAATAAATATATTTAAAATATTAATAAATATAAAACATATAACTCTATATTTGAACTTGTAATAAAATAGATTGTGATAATTAATATTGATAAGACATTCATTTTTGTCCAAAGTAGTGAGGTGGAAGATAAAAATGATTTTAAAAAAAAAAAATCTAATCAACTTGTCACAAATGTGAAAAAGATAAAGTCGTAATTAATGCATGATAGAGTTAGAAAATATTTGAATTTTTGTTGAAGAAAATTGAATTTTCTCCCTACCAAAAATAGTATGGTCCAATAGAATGATTGAAAAATGCGATTTATAAAATAATGAAAAATTAGAAAAAGATATAAACATTTAAAGTTTCTTTTAATCTTTTAAATTCTATGAGTTCATTGGTCAATTGAATTGAATGAAAGCAATAGCATCCTCTTTGGCAGGAACTAATAATGTAACAACATTCTAATAGATGGCATACCACATGACATAATGATAACTTAAATGAGAACATTATGAAATGCAATATTATCAAGAATACAAAACTAATTCTTAAATAGGCTTAACGATTGAATTTAAATGATAATGAATAAATTGTATTAATTAATTGTTTAATGAATCAGGAATGAGATATTATTTGAAAATCATTGATAATGAGAATATATTGGTCCTATGCCATTATATATAGCTTAATCAAGGTTCATTGCAAAATGCTAAATAAAGTAAAACACAAACTCAGGTTACGATTCATATATATCTGATATCATAAACATTTTGCACGGTTCACATATGTCACAGACCTGAGAATTGCAGTGTAATGCTCCATCTTGCAAGTATCTGACAGCAAGATGAAAGGACGGGCTCCATTTAATTCTTTAAGAATCTAGCTGGGGAAGCTGCTAATGTTGTGGGAGATTTTCATATCGCAGTGTAGGCAACACACTAATGAAAACAAAAATGAAAAATAAATACCATATACTTCATGGAGAACAAAGAGGTTTATTCAAAATCTAGTGGGTACCAAATAATTATCTCTTAACCACTGGAAGAGCTTAAACAGTCAGTATGTTGTGGTTGTTGAGGTGGGAAGAGAACCCTACATAAGGAACAACTCATCAACTGTTTGCCTTCAAACATCAAGCAGCAAGGACCCAGAGTTAACCATGAATAAGTTTGACCTCATTCTCAAAATCACTATTTGCTTTAAATAAGATCAGACACAAGTACCATTCACAGCCCTTCAGCCAGAACTTCCTTTAAAAGCTTGACTGGCCATTGATCGCCAAATTAAAAAGTGAACTACAAAATTTGCTACGAGGTATGACTGGCATTATCCTCCCTCTAAACTGACAGATACTAAGCAGGCTGCTCCCAAGTGCAAGTTTTGTACATAAAATTTTTTCAGTTAACCTTCTCTCATTTCTGAAATAGAACTGTTCGAACTAAAACAATTGTCTATTAGGAATTTAAAGGAAGATTATTAGTTCTTTTACAAAGAGAAGATATCCAATGCTTAATTAGGCTCAAACCAGCTCTAAAATATAACTAACAAAAATACAATAATCATCCTCGGCCAAAAACATGAAGCCTTGCTAAATAATTTGTATTTATCAAATGGTCAATTTTTTTAATACATCCCACTTAACTTTGTATGTCAAACAGTATGCTGTTAAGGTTGCCTACTGAAAGCATATTCATGAATGAAATAGAGGCTTTTTCAAATGCCACATTAAGTAGATTGTCAACTCAAAAGGAACTGAGAAAACTTGCATAATTCATTAGCATTATTGTCAATGTAATATCTTCAGACAGTACAATTTCGTTTAAAACTTTCTTGTTTAAATTTAATGTATGGCCCGATAACAATAAAACCTAAAAAAAAACTGGACGGTAAATATCTCTTTAGTTTCAATTAAAGTCAACATGTTATATCTAATTACAGAATGACAAGAAAGAGAGCAAAAACTGGCAGCTCCTGTTGTCAAAAAACCAAGATTAAAAAGTAACTTTTCTAAGTCTTTGTGCCCATATCAATGACACTATAAATCTGATTCTCTTTCCCAAGTTTAACTCAATCTTGCCTCCCGTTGAAGTACCTGTATATGAAAACAAACCAAAGTCTTTTTTAAAAATTTAAAAAGGGTCAGTTTTAATTCATAGTGATGCATGAAATTCCTTGTAACCAAGAACCTAAAGGTGAAATTGAATTGTTAATGCACGAGATGATGAGTCTACCCTGAAGAAGTGAGGCAAGAATGCATGTATCATGTATGTATAGATAAACACTATTTTAGGTATTATAATCTAACTTGTAGATAAATAGTTAACACTGTTAATATTCATTTAAACTTCAATCCAAGGTTGAAAGCATTTATTTTTCTAAAGTTAAAATGCAATGATGCATCGAAGGAAAAATATAGGAACTACAAAATTTCCAGAGTAAAGAAGATAATTGAAGAAAAATGTTGTGACTGCTAAGAAATATTTGTCAGTACTCCATGTATGTGGGTAAATAATAATTATGTGAGTAATTTTATCATGTAAGTGTTAGTATTTAATAATATTATTGTTATAGTAACACTGATATATATTACAGTTTGGAGTTGTTTTAACAACTCATATAATTTGAGTTGTGTATTGCTACATACATAATTATCACAACTAAATAGGGTTTTGGGGAGATAATCTCTCCCTTTATATACGAGTGGAATCTCATACATACGTACAAACAAACATACATACATACATACATATATATTTATAGATACACATATATTATACACACACATACATATATATAAATATACACACACACATACATACATACACACACACACACACACACATGATGTATTGATTGAAATGGAGAATCATAGATTTTCTTGTTTTCTGTTACTATAAGTTTTGTTTTTCTCTGCCCATATTTCTCATAGTGAGAGTCTCTTAACCAATTATAATTTTGAAACTCAAGCCCAAGCTGTAACAGACCCAGACAAAGTTGAAATAAATTGAATCGAATTCCTGAGTTTCAGCTAGACTCTCTGAACCTGAGCATGATACTTGACTGCCTTATGTTAATGATTAGATCAATGATACCAGTAAAGATCCCCCTTAGTTCCCCAATTTGTCATTATTTCTTGAATCTTCAGTGCTGGGGGAGGATGGCTTAATGCATATTAAATAAGGTTCATTTGTGCCAATTTGAACACAAGAAAAGCAATTATTGATGCTGATGTGACAAATGCCCCAACCTGGTGAACTCTATGTTTAACTTTAGATACAATGCAGATAAAATTGACAAGTTGTTAATAACAAAGAATCAACTTTAAACAAACAAAAACATCAATTTAAGTCTAATCACAAAGATGACATCATCGGGAAGCCAGAAATATTTTCGAATGAAATTACATTCCAGGATCTAAATTGTGTTTCCTATCAAATTATTAGTGTCCATTTTTTCTTAAAATCCTAGCAAGGCTATTAATTTTTTAAAGATAAAATTACCAACTCTTTTACAGCCTAATTTTGGTTCCCTGCCACATATCTTGTTTTCGTTTTTTGTCAATTTGTTGAGTATGCAATTAACACTTCTCTTAGTGAAAGGCTCCTCAAAGTCATAGGACCCCTGAAATCCACCGATTTGCATGCTAAAAAAGGTTTTATGCACAGAATGCAAGGTCCAGTGTAGCATGCTCTACTTGTAACTCAGAAGTTGCCATGATAATGACATAGCTTAGCACCACCAATTGTTCTCCAGTCTCCCCATGTTAATATATGTCAATCTAAACAGGGCTGGGAGCAGGTCCTGGGCATATTTTGATGGGATAGATACCCCTTGAATTGGCTTTTAAAGCTGAGAGATACTCTAGTCTTTATGGTTCATTTCTCCTAAGTTTTAATAAGATGGCAAGCGAAAGTGTTTCTAGCAATTTAGTGATAAGAACCGCATGAATATTTAAGGTCTTAAGGCATGCTTCTTGACATCACCTTGGTTCTAAAATTTAATCTTATAGAGGCAGCAAATATATGTTATCATGGGAGCATAACAAGACATTTAAGTCCATAAAGTTTGGGTGTGACAACACATTCATCACAAAGCATCAAAATGCTTTTGACGGACAATAGCATAGCATAAACAATTTTCACATAGCAACCTGTAAAAGAGACGAATCTAAGACGAGAAACAAGCATGGAAGCACAACAATTTCCAACATCCCAAAAACCAGGAAACTGAAAGTGTAATTTTAACTCTCCAATTATTTCTACCTCATCTGCAAACTTGATTAAAATAGTTGTTCGTGGTCGAGGCTGACCCTCCATAGGAACAAAATGTGCTGTCACTACAGCTGGGAAACCTGCACCATCTAAGACACCCTTCACATGGAAAAACTTGAAATGTTAAGTATTGTGAAAAGTAAACAGATGAAATTCAAACATACAAGGCCTCAAAACCAATTTGATTCAAATGAAATCCTCCAAATGCATAAAGGAATCACAAAATTGAACATCTCTTGAAACTATTAAAATTCAAATAATATTAAATATTTTCATAGAAATCCATATTGATATTTTAAACATGTACCTTTACAATTCCTGCAACAAATGCTCCACAGTTGAAATTTCCCATGTCCTTGGGAACTGATATAAATCTGCACAAATGAAAACATTAATTAGGAACTACTTCCATAAAGCTGGAGAAGTGAACAAAATGGTTGAGATTCTAATAAATTTTCCATATAAAAAAACATCTTTCAAGAAAATTTGCAGCACAAAAGGTACAGCTCCCATTAAAAGGTTGGATAATTAACCCTACATATAGTGGAGCTGCTCACCTATTGACAAGAAGTTCTCTCTCACTGATCATATATTCATCTTCATGTTCTGTCCCTTTTTCAAGGGAGTCAGCCACCTGAAACTCAGACAACAAAATAAATCATATATTCATCTCCATGTTGTCCCTTTTTCAAGGGAGTTGGCCACCTGAAACTCAGACAAAAGAAATATCATCAAGAACGCACGCTTGTGTAGATTAACATTGTACACAACAAATACCTGTAAAATTTGCAAACTACCACTTTGTATGATTTTGTATAAAGTATAAACAAGATAGTAAACTCGAACAAGTAATTTAATCAAAGGCAATTGAGAGTCTAAACAATTCGTAAGTGTAAATGTAATGTACCCTTCTTTATGTTATAACCCTCTATGACTAGTACAGCACCTTATATGACTGGTATTACATTTTGATTGTAACCAAGAACCTAATGGTGCAATCAAATTGTTATAACCAAATTGGAAAACTTCACAAAAAACCTTAATCAACTTTAAATCAAACTCAAATCTGATTAGAAATCAATATGACAAAAGCAGATTACCGCTTTCCAAAATCAGCTCACAAATGTTGTGCAATATGGCTACTGATTAGATACTCCAAAAGATTTACAAAAAATCTCAAAGCAAGATACAGCACTGTTAATGTCTGAAATAAACTTCAAGATTGTTAACTGTAACAACACCTTGTATGACTAATGTAGCCTTCCAAAATGCTGGAACAGCACCTTATATGCCTGATTTAACCTTCTAAAGACTCAAACAACACCTTACATGACTGATATAACACCAAGAGTGATTACCGGTGACTGGAATGAACTAAACCAGCAAATGTATAACTGATCTCAGGCCTGGGATTTATTGATTTACTCCTCCAAAGGCAGTATTAGCTAGGGTTGACTGGAAATTCATAAACAATTCAAATATAACATTTTTTGATGCACAATAACTCTCCAGATGCCTGAAAGCCACTGCAAAAATCATCAAATATGATGTGCAACACTGTAGCAGCAACATATAACCCTCCAAAAGATGAAATATTCAAGAAATTACTATAGCTACACTGTAGCACATCTGAGGGGAACTAAACTGGCAAGACCTTTGTGAGTTCTCCCAAGGTGCCTCTGCCACAACTATAACTCCCTTGAAAAACATTTCCATATAGATCTTTTCAGAGGTGATTCATTATAAAGCATTGTTTACTTCTTTGAATATAGAGACTGTTTTCGTTTGTACATTTTTTTTGGAAAAATGGATTGCCATAGCTCCTTAGGCCCCATCCTCACCAAGCAGGAAGGAATATGCAATGCTGATTTAAGTGTCAAGACTTCCATCCTGTCAATCACATTTCCAATCTAGGGGCTGGGAGCTTCCACCTTATTCATACCCTGACCCATTTTCAATGTCCTTTTAGGTTTAAAGTAATGCTTAAGTTACCATCCAAATGGATATCCCTTCTCTTGGATGTCTCGAATCCTCACCCATTTCCCAACTAACATTTTTTACAATTCTGGTCAACCATCTAAATCTTGGAGACCATTATTTTTTCAAATCAGCCAATCATCTGGAGGCATCCTTTTTTTAAATAGAGACTTTTTAGCCTTTGTTCTTGAATTCCATAGAAAATCAACCAACTTTTCTATCTTCCCTTCCTTTGAACCAAGATGTCCAGCATTATGTTTTGCTCTATCAAGATCATTGTTTACCCTGTGAATTACTTCATTTTTTTTACCATATCCTTTATTTTCATCTGTAGTCCTTGAGTTTCAGTGGTACTAGTAGCAGATGTTGAAGCAGTGGAGGAACCAGCTTGAAAAGTGAGTGCTGCAGTCTTGAGGCACAGATGGTGCCTGTGTGATTCGGGGGCATTGTTCTATTCTCTTTACCATCCTATTTCTCTTACTATGTTCTCTAGCATCTTATAATATATTTTATTTTTCTCAACATCATACTAATTGAACTAGGTGTAATTAAAGAGAACCTCACAGATGCCTTAGATTTCCACATCCCCAACGTCTAACAAAGATAATTGCCCCTTGGAAACCTCTATAGTCAATTCATTCATTGGCCTGTTAGGGGTTAGTGTTGAAATATTAAACTATTATTTTGCCCCTTGAGCCAACCACTCACCTACCTGGCAGAGCATTTATCTCGGTAGGTAAGTTCAAATTCGAAATGAGAGACGAATTTTGTAAGGAGACAAATAGAAGGAATGTCTTCCATTTTCAAAGAGAGAGACAAAGAAGACAGAGTAGAGCAGATAGAGGAGAGCAAAAGGAGAAAGTTGCAGAGCAACAACGACGGAGGAATAACAGAGTTTGCAGCAGCAAGGTTGGATCTCTTTCCGTATTCTGCAAGTGAATGTCATCTTGTTGAAGCAGTGATTGCTCCAGGCCTTTATTGTATGCAGCCCTTAAAGCTGCAAGTTTATTTTAACATTAGGAGTAGCAGTTTAATGTATTTTTGGTTCTGGTTTGAAGCCATACACTCCCAGATCTGTAGTAGGTTGAATCATTTCTAAATAGAAAGCAGACAAGCATATTTGACTATCTCCAGCTCATTGTATTTTTTGCAGTTGTCTTCATTTCTAATTCTGCATTGTATTTGGTATTTGTGCAACATAGAGTTACAAGTCTTTGTTCTTGTTTTTGTGTTTTTAATGGTGGATAAACCAGAATATTAATCAGTTGTTTTCTAGCTCGGTCTCCTTGAAAACCGAGTTCCAATTCTAGCTCAAACCTTTGTCTTGTTTGTGTGATGATTGAGTATTCCACCTAGTAGTGTTGACCGAGTTCACTTGGTCATTGTGTTAACCAAGCTGACTCGGTCCTTATCTGAGCGAGTTGATCGAGCTCACTCGGTTCCTTTATTAATTGAGTTAACTTGGCTTAGTGTCCACCGAGCCTCAGTGTTGACCGAACATACTTGGTCACTATAGGTACTGAGCTAACTCGACACTCCTTGTTGTCACTCGGCTCCTTGTTCTTGGCTCAGTGCCCTCTATTGGTCGGTCATCTCCCAAGTTAGCAGAAATTTTTGAAATTTTTCACATGGTATTAGTTCTATAAGGCCTCACATCCTTGTGAGTTTGGGCATAGTTTTTTGGGTGTTTGATATGGCAGGAGATGCAAGAGATAGTTTTATGGGGGTTTCAGAAGGAGGAGATGTTAGAGTAAAACGTTAATTTCATTTCATTTATTAAATCACCTTTACTCCCTTCTTAAAATTTCACTTATGCACTTTGCATTTTCATTTAATAATTAATTAGTAATTATAAAATGTCATTTACCTCTTAGGGTTTCCCTTTTAGGTTTTCTATCTCTTTCTATAAAGATTCATCTTTTCTAATTATCTCTCATCTTTTCAGTCTGATAATATAGTTCTCATATTTTCAAAACAAAACCCCTGCCTCTTCTTTGTTTTTTCTTCTCTATGATAGGTTCTTGCATGCAGGTGTCCTACGGGTTTTATGGATTTGTATTGCTCAAATCTTTCATGGTATTAGAGTCGGATCTACTGTAGCTTGTTCAGTATTTGGAAAAAAAAAAGAACGAAGGTTTGACAAAACAGATCTAACGTTTTTCGAGTATTGTTTTTGAAAATAGGGGGTCTCTGATTTTCGAAGCACTTTAAGGCCAAACAAACCTCGCGGTTGGATTTAGAAGGCGTAAAAACCCCCAAATTCATATAAAATTTGTCCAATTTAGACACAACTGGAATTTGAGGCAAAATAATATTGCTACCAGCTCGGGCACAATTCCCAATGCGGTGATTTTTCTGATTTTCAGCATGCAAACCGAGATTTTCCTAATTGAAAAATTGATATTTTGCATGTTTCCCAAGGTGGCAATTTCTGATTTTCGATAGGCAAATCGAGATTTTTTGGTTTGAAATCAAGATTTTGGTATATTTCCCAAGGCTGTGATTTTTTGATTGTTGGTATGCAAATCAAGAGTTTTTGGAACGCAATTTGAGATTTTTTATGTAATGCCCACCCATAGTTTGTTTTTCCATTATATTTACCAAACTCTTTTATGCCTATTTCATGGATGCGTTAGTTTCAAGAATATTATTTCATAACTTGGACTAGAGATATATCAACGATGATTACTTATTTGACTATATCTCATGTGTTGTTTAATGATTATGGTTGGTTACTGGTGCATTAATGATACTTTCATTATTTGTAGTTAATAAATGTGATTTCTTTCATAGCAATGTCAGATAATGCTTTAATAATAATTACCTCATATTCGTAATAATGCATCATTTTATCTCAGCATTTGATGTTTGACTTATAATTATTATGGTACTTACCCCATACTTGCATGTGTATGGTGTGTGTGTTTGTTTTACTTTTCTATTTGATGTGGTTGAGGGAGTCGTAGTCACTTGCTAATCAGGATCTACACGATGTACCTCTCCTTGCCATTGCTTGTTTAGTTTAGATATATTTATATACATGTACATACTCGTCTTTTATGCAAAATCTAGGTACCAGGCATCGACTTCCTTGAATTACCAAGATGAGCGTGCCCTATCACAATAACTCAATGGTAAGAATGGGGAGATAATGTTCTGGTCCAATCCCAGCCATAACCTAAATACTTGTCTTGCATCGAGGACTCATAACTGACTTTCCACCCTTTTTAAAACCCACGAGTTTATCTTTGTTTATGTTGTTTGATTTTGAGCTTTGTTCTATTTTGATAATGTTGCTTTTATGTGGATTTTGCTATGTGATTTATTTGGTAAGTGATTTAATTATAATAATTCAATTAAACATATAATATTGAAAATTATTAAATATTATTTGATTAAAAAGAAAATATTAAAGTATGAGAATATTTATTTAATTAAAAACTAATTAAATATGTGCTTAAATTTAAAAGTCTTAATTTAGAAGTCTAAATTTAGAAAATTAGTTAAAGAGAAATTAGAATATAATGATATTTAATTAATTAAATATGTACTTCAGCTTAAAAGATTTAATTTAAAAGTCTAATTTAAGAAGTTGGACAAAAAAAGAATTAAAATATTAAAATATTAAAGATTTAATATTGCTTTATTATAATTATTTATTTAATAATAATTAAATTAGAGTTGCATTAAACAATGAGATTTGATTATTATTAATAATTTATATAATAAACTATGCTTTAATTAGTGCTTGCATTAATTAATAAACTAAAGGAAAAAAATATATAAAAGAATATTTTAATTAAAAATTTCTTTAAGTGTGCATGAAAGGATTAAATAATAAAAGTTTATTTTAAGGAGAGGCCTTTGCATGTTCAAAAACCAGAAATCTTAGGTAGAGTTAAACTCTTTATTTAAGGATTCGAGCTCATTTTTACACACAAGTTTTGGGGAGCAAAATTCAAAATTCGATCAAAAGAATTGTTAAAAGTTTTAAGGGGTCAAGATTTGTATGCATTCACAAATTGTCTCAGATTTTAGTTGTGGTTTTGAGATAGGGTTTGAAAACCCATTGTAGAATTTTATTGAAATATCTGTCTACTTCCTGTCTTCCTGGGTGTTTGCATATTACTTATTAATTTACTGTATTGATTGTTGAATAAGGAATTATGTTGTAGATTTTGAAAAAGAAAACTTATTAATCAAGAAAATTTGACTGAGGAAAATTATGAAAAAACTGTAGAAAATTATTATGATTGTATTCTTTTAAAACATTTTAAATAATATAGGGAATATTTGATAATGAAAATTTGGAAAAAAAATAAAAATTGAACAGTTAGGGTTTTAACTTTAAATTTGTCATTAGAACCATGAGATTATCATGAATTTTCTAAATATAGATAAATATTATTCTTATATCTAAAATAATTCAATCACAAAATTTATTGGAAAAAGAAAAAGATTAGTTGAGAGCAAAGCATGTTTTAACTAAACTTACGCATGCACGTGAAAACAAATATACTAAAAATAAAAACTAAATATAGTATAGTTACATGCATGTGAAAACAAATATACTAAGAATAGAAAGCTAAGTTTAGTAGGGTTACATGCATGTGAAAACAATTATGCTAAGAATAGAAAGCTAAGTATAGTAGGGTTACATGCATGTGAAATCAAATATGCTAAAAATAGAAAACGGTTGCATGATTTGACAGATCAAAGACATGTGAAAATACTAATTGCATGTGTATTTTTATTTTATATTGCTTAATTTTCAAATTTATTTATTTAAAATAATTATAATAATTTATTAATTTCTAAAATGAAATAGATATTATCCATTTAGTTATAATGTGAATGTTAGTATTAGTGATTATTTAAGTTTAATTAAACTCTTAGTTACATATAAATGATTTTATAATTATTAATGCAAGAGGGAAATTAATAAATATTTATAATTTTATTATATTTTAAGAGAAGTTGTGGTAGAGTTCACTTTGTAATCATTTAGTTAATAACTATTTGACTTTATGAGATAAATTATAAATAATTAAATTAAATTTATAATTTTAAATTACATTTATAATTTTATCTCTATTTGCATTATGAATTAAAAGAGAATTAAATGTTAATATTAGACTAAAATAGAAGTCAAATTAATATTTAAGAAATGAAATTGATATTACTATTTAATCTAATAATATACATTTATGTTATTAATTAAATCATTTATGATTTATGATTATTTAAATTAATAACATGATAATATTGCATAATATTTTATATCATGTGGCTAAAAACTATGTGTTATTTAATATTCTATTTATAGTCTTGTGATGTTTATTGTCATGATGTTTTTTTTCTTTGTGGGTTGTTTAGTTGGCCAAATTAGGATGTGAACTAGAGGCATTTTTGAGATTTCTTTTATGATTATTTGACAGGATGTCATGATGAGCTTTATTATTCGAATTGAGATTTATGTTTTATGAGCTTTATGCTATTCAGTGTTTATGAGAACTTGGGTTTTGAGAACCAATGTTATTTTTGGGTTGCCTATTACGGAACCAAATTCGATCAATATTACTATTGTGGTATGGGACACTATTGTGGTTTTTGATCTTTGGGAAGTTATCTAGGTACATATCCTTGGGAGTGGCTTACAGTAGGGGTCTAGAACTCGAAGTGGTCAATGCCAGGGTAACCTATTGTAAGTTATGTAATAAGTGATAATCTAGTAATTAATATTTTGGAGAAGCACGCTAAAAAGATAAGTTAGAGATATTTGTCCCCTTCATGACTTTAGTGCTTGTATAAACTAAGGATGGGAATGGGATGACAATATGATTGGTTTGCCTCATCTTCTTGAGAGAATTTTCTGGTTCTGCATGTGTCACGTTGAGGGTTCGGGAATCAGAGTAACCAGTCCATGGTAACTCAACGCTTGAGAGTCCAGGATCTATTGAGAGATCAATCCAGGGTAACTCAAGTAGTTGACCATGTGATGACACTCCTTAGAATGTAACCTAAGTCTCCTCCATAGTTTTTTTTTTTGTATTTGCCTCTGGTGGTGTTGTTATTGGCAGTGTACTTATTGTTGGATGTATTTAATGTGGTTATTTACTTTCATTGATGGTGATTGGTGATTTATGGCTGATGTACTTTTGGCATGTGGCTTTTGTCTTGAGGTGGATATCTTTTGTTGAATTTATCTTATGATTTTGGTGATTTGATCTATTTTTGATATATGTATGATGTTGGTATTGGATTGAGTGTTCTTCTTTTGGAGTATCTTATCTTCTTGATTAGTAAGTGTTACCTTTGAGGTAGTTTTGGCTATCAGGATTCCTTGCCTAGGATTATTTTATGATTTGATTTTTTGTGTGTGGATCGTACATTATCTCTCTTGCACGGTGGGAGTGAGAGCCTGATTAGGTGACCACGCGGTCGGGAGGTAGTGTATTCTTATCATTTGGGTCCCCCTTAGATTGACAGATGTTGGATGCTCCTTGTTACAGTAGTACCATTATCATTCTTCCTCTTATTTTGAAGACTTCTATTCATTTGATGTATCTATGTATCATGTCTTTTGAGATCCTACGAGATATTGTATTGTATATTGATGTACTTGTATCTATTTTCACATACACTATGACATGTGTAGTGAATGTTATTCATTAGATGTGCTTTCATATTATTAGTTGTACTTATGCATTTGCTTATATGACTATGTATGTGTTTATTCATTTTATGATTATGGACAATGTAATTGAGATTTAAACTTATTAATAAAACTTTCTTAAATGTGACTCAACGTGAAGGAACCCTTGAGGAATTGAAACTATATTTGTAATTGATTATGTGTTCTTAATGTATATGTATATATTGCTTCCACATTATTGTTACTTTGATGTTGTTTAAATTTATTTATTTTAAATTGTTCAATAAACTTTGTAACATATTAGGTTTATTTCTTTTGGGTTCCCGAGCGGGGCGTTACATTTGGCATGCAAATCGAGATTTTTTGTTGCAAATCACTTTTTTTGGCACGCACATCTAGGTACCTTTGCACAAAACAATTTATTTTGGCATGGATCCTGAGGCATTTGGCCCTATTTTTCACTCTAAGTCAGATAATGATTTCTATCTTCCAAGGGGCATAAATTGCTCATTGCACTCCTTGATGTCACTCGGCTCCTTGTTCTTGCCGAGCTCAATGCCCACTGTTGATCAGTCATCTCCCAAGTTTGCAGAAATTTTTGAAAGTTTTTATAGTTAGACCTACAGCCCAAGTGACAAGCATTAACCAATTTGTGTAATACTATCATCCAAAAAGGTAAAAACAAGCATCCACAACTCCCTACAACTTCTACACTGCTCAGATGTAATACTATCAATGTCAATTTCAGCAGGAAAGGCTTAAATTTTAAAACTAGTAGTCGCAGTATTGTGAGCTTCTTCACCTGCTTCATTGCCCTATCCCTATTCTTTTGATACCAATAGGCCAGCACAAAATTCATTTATTTCTTAGTTTCGATGAACTCACCATTACTAAGTGATGCTCAGTGCTTGACTAGCCCCTGGTCTTGTAGCACGAGTCTCCAAAACTTGGATAATTTCAAGATCAACTTTTTGTTCATGGCATTCTTTTCCTTTATGGGTGGCAAGATAAGTTCTCTCAGCAATACGTTCACTTCATCTGCAAGGGTTTCCTCAGTCTTGGTTGCACCCTCCTATTCAATCTCCATGGTGCCACAATTTCTTTGGGTACTTGGATTAAGATCTCCTCAACGTCATTCAACTCCTCAAACTTTCTCAGCCATTTGTTGTCTTTTTGCCTTAGTGAGATCAATATACTTGTAGGCGTTATTGTTATACAAATAGAGCTATCATTGTCCAAGAATGCACCAAGATAGGAAGGATTTTCCCTCTTTCTTTTGGCCTTTTTAATTTTAAACATTGTCCATTATGATTTTCTTTCTACAATATATATGTAATCCATCATAGTCTCTCCTAAGATCTTTAGTCTCCTCAAAATCATGAGTATATCCATTCCTCAAGCTTGTAGCAATTTTTTTTTATTCGAGATACTTTTCGGATCATGCCTCTTTTATGATAAGGTATCCAAATTTGGTTGCTGCAAAATTAGACTAGTCAGATGTAGAAGTTGCCTATTGTTAGATGTAAAATACCCAAGTACCTCTGAGAACACCATCAATGCTTTCTTGTTGACTCCTCCAAAAAAATTGTAAATAAATGCTAACTACCTAATAAATTCCAAATACAAAATTCTTAATGGAGTCACAACGCAAATGAAAGTGGGCAAATACTGATAATCTTAATAAGCTACCAATCGCCCTAGTTATGTCCTAAATCATTTGGAATCAAAATGTGTTGGGGTCTCAAAATGAAAATATTCATTGAAATTGACAATCACCTGGCTTCCTCTCTTCCAAAAATGATTTTGAACAATGGGCTAACAAAGTAATCTTCAAATCTGTTGTAACCAACTCTTATGTAGTGTTTGGACATTTTTGTACTTCATAGCTGGCCAGACTTCTCTCTAATCTCATGTTTTAGCCTCTTTTAGAACAAGGCAATATAGATACAAATGTCCAATGCCTTAAGCAGTGGATTCTTCTTGTATTACTTTATTTATTTGTCAGGCAGTTGAGACAAATATCCAATAGCCATACACGACTGGGTGGTATGGAGAATGTCGTATAAAATGGTAGCACAACTTTATCAGCAACTCAGTCCTTCTCCAATCTACCATTTGACAAAGGTGTCGTGTGACAAAGTCACCCTAAAATATACCTTGAGTATTTCAATGTTGAAGGCCTTGACTGTGTCATCGTCTGTGCTCCTTGAAACATAGTCTCCATAATATTGATGGTTCTATAATTCCACATTTTTGTATGGACTCAGTCATCTTGTACTCTGTCTTAAGGAGTCACTCATATTGAAGGCTTCACATTATAGCTGTGTAGTCTAGAAGCCTATAAAATTGATTCTGCAATAAAATCCAAATCACCTGCCGCTTGAAATTTTTTAAATCACTATTTTTCTCATTATAATATTCCAGTCCATGAGAGAATACTAGGGTTTTCAAAAATTTAGGGACTACAAACTTCCTCAAGTGATATTCACATATGTTTAATCGGGGACAGCACTCAATCTTGAGACCAGTCACAGAAGAAAAATTCCTTGCCAGTTTCAGATACATTAATTTAATTCCAGGGATTTTCTCTCTGTCCGTTCCATACAGCCTTCCAAATCCTCACAGCAGACACTATTTTATCCTGAGGCTTTAATAAATTATTTCCAGCAATGGTTCCCCACAAATTATTATTTTTTTAATTTCAGAATACAATCAAGAATCCAGCCATCTTTCTTCTTTTTACATTTTCATGAACTCTGCATTCAAAATTAAACCCTTTATTTCAAACTTAGATTCAAATTGGTACAAAATAACCAACAAAAGACCATAAACTTGCCTCTAACCTCTTTCCATTCCTAGTTCAATTTGCTCCCTGTGATTCCTGATCAAATATGCTTGGATTTCTAGTTTTTAGTTCACTTGGCTCACTTAAAATCAAAATGCAAATGAATTGCTTCAGTTAAATCAGTTTAATCAAACCTTGCAAAGAGGATACATTCAACTCAGCTTACAAGCAATCCTATTTTCACAATTAGAATTAAATTTGGCTCTGTTTGATTATTTGGGCTTTGCTCTTTGATAGTTATAGTGTCATTAATTGTATCAACATACAATTTTGTGCTCACCTAGGCCTCAGTTTAGTGATCCTGGCCTCCCATGTCCAATCATGCTTGATTTTGCATGCACTGGCTCAGATTCCAGCTTCTCCTCTGCATTATGGACCTCAGGTCGTTGACCCCAGCTTTGTCAAGAGGTCAAGCTCGCCTAGGGCCCACGACAAGGTCGGAAGAGGCCACCTTGCCCCAATAAAAATGTCCCAAATCTGAACCAATCAGTAACTAGCTTGCAGGAGCCAGAAAACCTTATTCCGTGTCAGCTGGCTTGGATATTACAATCATGATTGCTAGGAGAGATATAAAAGCAAGCTTACTCCTCATTTCATAACCATCTCAAGCAACAAGAAGCATGCAGTTCAAATTCAAGCATATCCTAAGAGAAAATGATCAAGCATCATCTAAGGCATTGAAGGCAAGAAGTAAAGTTCAGAAAGAAAACATTAGTGATGGGATCCATTATCAATTCTTCATAACGTCAACCCTACAAATCAACATCTGCATCTTCATAAGAATTTCGACATAAAGAATACATGTGAAGGTATAATCAATTCGATTTTCATATCTAACCTCTGATACATTACCTCGCACTTTCCTTTTCAATTCAATTTATTTTAGTTTCTTGGTTAATTCCAAAATTGGGGTTTGACCTTGGGAAAAACCCATCAATATAAAGAATTTCCTTCTTTTTGTGAGCAAGTAACAAGCTAAGAAGGCACGATTTTATATTCTATTCAAGGATATAGAGACCTATGGTTCCCCTTTTCATAAATCCGGAAAAGTAGGGTCAACGTTGCCCTGACCAACACTGACCTGAACTTTTTTTATGTAACTTTTGAGAAACTTCTTGAGCAACACTTTGATCCCAAATCTTCCAGTTTTGTCCACATTTGGTGCTCCCAAGTCAAGGTTGCCCTGGCCAATGTTGTTCTTGAAACCTCGTCCTTGATTTTTACAAGAAGTCCCTTTTTTTTTTTAGAAAAAGGGGTAAAAAATTATTCAATTAAAGCCAAAATACAAAAGGCCTCAGGCCCAAACAACCAAATCACATACCCAAAATTAATTAAGTTCTATCCTTTTCCACTAATTGCTCGAAAGTCCCAACATAATCAGCAGGAAGATCATCCCTATCGGAAATATCCCAACCAGCACCCTTCTTCGATGCCCATTTTGCCAAGACATCAGCCACTCCATTCCATTCCCTAGGAATATGACAGAAGGAGATCCCATCCACAAAGCTACTCAAGTGAAGAATCTCTCTAACAAGAGAGGCAATTTGCCAGTTAGAGTCATCCACTCTCTGGTTATTTATCATATCCACAACAATCTGAGAGTCTGATTCACACACCATTCTCCTCCATCCAAGAGAGCAAGCCAGCTCCATAGCCACCTTAATGGCCAAGGCCTCCATCACGTGATTGGAATGAACTCCTTTGTGAACAAAGAATATGAAAATAACATTGCCATCTGTATCTCTCCCAATCCCCCCCACACCAGCATGTCTAGGGTTCCCACGGGAGGAGCAATCAGTGTTAATCTTTAGGACTGCATCTGGTGGAGGTCTCCATCTCCCCACCCTAGCCACCTTTCTCTTGAGCGGCTGAGATCTCTTACCGCTTATGCTTCCCAATCCTTTGTCCACCAATCCCAAATTCCTAACTATACTGAAGTCACCAGGATCCACCGGCTTAGTCATATCGCATTTAGCATAGATAGTCTCTTGAAGCCTGCTTAAGATCAGCTACCATATTTTAGTGACTCCCAAGCTGGAATTACAGAAAATCCGACGGTTATGCTCTAGCCAAAGATTCCAAAGAATGAAAGAAGGTCCAACAGGCCAAGCCACTTGGAGGAATGAAGTTTTCGCAAGGGGTCTGCCAAGGCTATCCCAAAATTCAATAAGAGATTCAGCATGAATGCATCCATGACACCACGCCTCCCACCACTTATGCCAGATTTCTCTAGAGAGAGGGCATAAGAAGAATAAATGAGAAACATCCTCTCCATTCAACATACAGAGGGGACAGAAAGAAGGACCCTAAAACCCTCTCCTCTGGAAATTATCCCACGTAAGACACTTTTTTTGAGCAACCAACCATAGAAAAAAATTACATTTCGGCCAAGAGAATTTATTCCAAACCTTCCTCCACCAGGAAACCTCCTGAACTCCACTACATTGACTATCTAGCCGAGCATATCCCTGGGCCACACTGAACTTTCCTTTAGGGCAAGGACCCCAAACCAGGATGTCTTTGTCCTTAGAAGAGTTGCATAGCCAAAAAGAGAGAAGATTAGCTAGCTCAGCTCGAATCTCCGAGGAGCCCCCGGGGGCCAATCCTGTGGATCCTTCCAACTAGCCACATCCATCGATCCACACCTCTTAATAGTCTTGAAGTGAGCCACCTTGGTCCATCCTGCAGCTGAAAAAACCTGACACAAAAGCTGAAGGTGGGGGTAGCTGGAGAGAATGGGAGGGTGGCCATCCCAAGAGTCTTGCCAGAATAACACACTCGACCCCTCATTACATACCTAGAAAAGGCCTTCCTTGATAAGAGGAGCACCCCTTTTAAGAGTGTCCCAAATAAATGATCCCTTTCCATCTAGCTCCAATCTAGGAATATCCTAAAACTCCACTCCCGGGAAATACTTATGGGCCAGAATCTTAGCCCAATCCCGATCTTGATTCTTGCACCACCTCCAGTATAACTTTGCCGCTAGAGCCTTGACTCCTAGAGCCATACATTTAAGGCCTAGACCCCCAGCAAACTTAGGCAAACAAATAGTGTCCCAGTTGACTAAGCTCCATTTAGAAGAGAGAAGATTGCCTGACCAAAGGAATTTTCGTGACAAAGCATCAAAACCTTTCATAACTCCAATGGGAGGAGTTTGCACTAAACACCTATAAATGGGAAGAGCCTGAATCACAGTCTTGAGGAGGATAACCCTTCCAGCAAAAGAGAGCCACCTTTGAGTCCAGTGACTCACCTTGCTATGAAATTTGTCCAAAAGACCTTGCCAATATTCTTTCAACTAAGTCCCCAGAGCTAATGGTACTCCAAGATAGATCAATGGGAGGGATCCAACTTGAAACCTGAGAATCCTAGCAATCCTAAGCTGAATTGACTGAGGGGTATTAAAGAAATAAATAGATGATTTACCTTCATTAATTTGCTGTCCAGAAGCTTTTAAATAAGTATCCAAAATCATTCTGAAGTTTCTTGCCTCATTAATAGTAGCCAAGCCCATCAATCTAGTATCATCCACAAATTGGAGGTGCGTGTATGCTGGAATATCATTGTGCCACTTCCACCCTTGAACAAGTCCCAGTTCTGCTTGAGACTTTATAAATCTGCCCAAGCCCTCTGCCATAATGATAAATAGATATGGAAAGATAGGATCCCTCTGTCGAAGTCCTCGAGAAGCAGAGAATAGGTCAGTAGGTTCTCCATTAATAAGAACCGAAAAGGATGGGGAAGTCACACAGCTGAGAACCCAATCAACCCATTCCATATCAAATCCAAAAGCTAGAAGCACATGACCCAGGAATTCCCAACTAACCCGGTCGTAAGCTTTAGCTAAATCCAGCTGAATAAACATAGCCTTTTCCTTGGACGTGGCCATAGAATGAATAGCCTCCGAAGCAATAACCACCCCATCAAGAATTTGTCTACCACCAACAAAACCTCCCTGTTCCTTAGAAATCAAAGTGGCAAGAAAAGGCTTAAGCCTCTCAGCAATTAATTTTGTGATAATTTTGTACGTGACATTACATAAAGCAATAGGTCTGAATTGATCCAACCTGTTAGCCCCATCAATCTTGGGAATGAAAGCCAGGAAAGTAGCATTCAAAGACTTGAGCATTTGTTTATTTTGATATGATTCCTGGACAACTTCTAGAAGATCAAATTTAATAATCTCCCAAAACTCCTGGAAAAATTCATTGGGAGAACCATCTGGGCCCGGGGCTTTACCTTTCGTCATACCAAATACCACCTTCTCCAGTTCTTCAAGCATAATAGGTTTTAACAAATCTCTGTTCATATTGCTAGACACAAGATGAGGAATGCAATCTAAAATAGCCCTTGTCTCCACCAAAGAAACAGGTTCCTCCTTAGAGAAGAGTTGAGAAAAGTAACTAGTGGCCTCTAAAGAAATTGCCTCCTTGGAAAAGAGTTGATCTCCAGAAGCAAAAATAAGAGAAGTGATAGAATTTCCAAACTTGCGAGCTTTAACAGTGTTGTGGAAGAAAGCAGTGTTTCTATCTCCCTCCTGCAACCAGTCCACCCGAGACTTTTGCTTCCAAAATATTTCCTCCCGAAGCTCCCATTCTTCAACCTCCCTCAAAGCTGAGGATTCTTCAGACATCAAGTCTGGAGTCATTCCTTGGTCCCTAATCTGGTGAGTGGCATTGTCCATCCTGGCCTGGGCTCCTCTCAAATGCTCTTGAAAGTTTCCAAAGCAGTGTTTGTTCCACTGTTTCAGCCTGAATTTCACATGCTAAAGCCTCTTCTCGAAGGTATACATGGAAGTACCATGAGGAGGCTTGCCCTCATACCATCAGGCTATCATAAGATCCTGTAGGGAGGGATCCCTCAACCACATCAGCTGAAACTTGAAAGAGGGATTCTTAGAAGTCTTGAAAGGAGTGACAGAGAGTCTAATAGGCCAGTGGTCAGAGCCTCTCCAATCTAGAATTTTTGAACTAGTAGACCATCTAATATCCATCCAAAAACAAGATACCAGGAACCTATCAAGCCTTTCTAAAATAGCCTCCATCCCACTCCTTCTGTTGTTCCAGGTGAATGTACCAGAACCAGGTTTAACACCAATAAGATTCAAAGAACCAATATTATCTCTAAGCATACTAGAAGAAGGACCCAATCGAGAAATCCCGCACCTCTTTTCCTCTAGATTAGTAACAGCATTAAAATCTCCAGCCACAATCCAAGGAAGGAAAGGATCCAAAGATCGGACAAATATAATATGTGACCACATAAGAGATTTACTTACCAAATCTCTAGGAGCATAAATATTGGAGAAGAAGCACCTTTCACCTGTCTCAAAGTGAGAAGCCATAAAAGAGATTGAAGACCTACTTGCAATCCACCACAAGGGAGTCACCTTCTTAGGATTCTAGAGACAAGCAAGACCACCCGAGCTCCCTTGAGCACCTACTCCCTGCCAGCTACCATGGGGCCATAACTTTGGCCCACATCTATCCAATTCATCAACTGAAAGCTTAGTTTCCTGAATGAAAATAACATCTGGAGAATGAGAATCTATCAATCTACGAATAGCCTTTTGTCTAGGGATGTTGTTCAACCCCCTCACATTCTAAGAAAGAATAATCATTTAGAAGACTGCAAGAAGTGGGAGTCAATGGGCTTCACAGACCCCGCCTCAACCAAAGTCTCTCCCATCATCTTAACCTTCTCCTGATCCGTCTTCCTTCCACTCTTAGCAAACTTCTCTGAGGTCCCTTTTTTAAAGGGCTTTTGCTGTAAGCCTAAAGTGGAAGCAGCTTTAGAGCCTTTTGTGTTGTCGGGCACCCCTTGCTTGCCAAGATGGGTAGAAGCTATGGTATTTGGGGCGTCACAGGGATGCGACCCACCAGGAATATCACAACTTATCTCCTAAACCAATCCATCTAATCCAACTGTTTGGCCTTGTTCTTTCTCAGGAACCTGGACTAGATTCCCATCCTCCTCTATCTGTGGTCCCAAAAAGGAACCATCGCCCAGGGATATCTCAGCAGGTATACCTTCCTCCTATACCAAATTCTCCAGAACATTAAACCTGTTAAAGGTGCCATCACTTTGTCTATCCATCCAAGTTCTCTTCTATCCCTTTCCTTTATTACGCGGCTTCACTGGGATAAAACCCTCCTTGTCCGCAAAAGGACCTTCTGGCATAGGGGCCCTACCCTTGTCATCCTTAGGGGTCGGCACAGTGGTCGTTGATGATTGATGAAATTTATTCCGGGGGCATTTGCATTGTAAGTGCCCATACTCATGGCAAATCCTGCATCTGAAGGGTAAAGTCTCATAGTCCAACTGTTGAATCCACGAAGAAGGGCCCAAGCATATTTCCATAGAATCAGGTAGCAAATTATTAAGATCAACCTCCACACAAATTCGTGCATATGAAATTACCTTTCGATCTTGGGTTTGTGTGGCCGACCCAACCGGTTTCCCAAGCAGAAGTGATATTGAATGAAGAATATCCTCCCTCCAAAATTCCACAGATAACCGTGGAAGTTGAACCCACACAAGGACCCGAGACGGGATCTCCTCAGTGGAGTTGAATCCAATGTGCCAAGGTTTGATGAAAAGTCCAACCTGGTTAAAGAAGTATGGGCCTCCTTCGAAAACCTTGTTCCTCTCTGACATGCTTGAGAAAATAACCATAAAATAGTTGTTGGCCGCTAGAAGAATTTCCATATCTCCTTCCGGGTTCCAAATCCGATGTGCCCACGATTCCAATAGAGGGAGAGAAAGCCAGAGACCCAAAAACTTACATATGAGTGCATGCTTGCCCAATACTCCACATCCTCTGAAATCTGCTCTGGTTGAATAATTAACACTGGTCGATCATCAGATCGCTCCAAACACCCATTCATCTTCTTAATACGGACAGAACCCTTCAACGGTGGAGCATTCATCCCAGATGGAAAATTGTTAGTCTGGCCTTCAACCCCTCCCCGCATCAAAATAGAGGGATCAGCCATCACCAAATCATCAAATAATATATGAGACGGGACCTCCAATTGCCCCATGAGCAAATTCAAAGACCCAATCACCCAAACAAAATCTTTTAACTTCAAATACCCTCGCCCTGCTGTTGACCCCACACTACCACCGAATGAAGGCCCTGCAGTCTTCGACCAGCCCCAGCCGGCCCCAACCCCGAATAGCTACTCAAGTTTTCCCTTGCCTCTCCACACACTCCCCGACGCTGCCTGCAAAACCCAGTCCCTGCCAACCGCTTCCCCAGCGAACACACTCACAGCAGAATCGCCCAAACAACCAAACCTAGGGCACGCAAGCCCTAGCCAGGGAAATCATCCATTCGCGCGCCATTCCAAGAAGTCCCCTTTTGTCCTTCATTTCCAAAATCTATTGTTTTTCTTGCACATTTGTTTTTTGTAATTCTATATATGTTGAAAACCCTCATTTTTCAACCTCTAGCCCTAGCTTCCATATTTCTTTCTCATAATTCCAATAACATTTTCAGTTCCTCACAAGTGACTGTTGAAACCAATTTGTGCTAATACCTTGACCAAAGTGGATCATTCCCCTCTCAATGTAAACAAAAGAGAGGCCTGGCTTCATAATTTGCATGCAAAAGCTACTGAACCCTATTTCTCACCGTTACATTCTAGTGAACCCGATGCATCTTACAACCCTCTTCTAATTTGCATGTTTAGATCTGATCTATATACCTCATTTATGTAACGGTTAATTGAAAAATCTATTAAGAATTTGCATTGTATGGACATTTTTTTATATCTAGCTCTATGCATGAGTTTTATGACCTTAAGCATGCCTCTAATATTCTTGTAAAACGTTATAGGTTTATGGCTTCCTAGAGTTTAATCATCACGGTATAGAGCCCAAGTCAAATAGCATATTCCATGGGAGCTTAGGCAAAACCTTTGTGCCTACAGATGACATGCCTATTCTAGTGGAGAACCATTTATCCCATACTTCTCATAATGAGAATGACTCCTTACCATGAGTATCTCTCGACCAATTGGGAAAGCTTGTCAATGACTTGTAAAAGATTAGACAAAGGATGGTCAAGAATACTCTAATAATGAGGCAATCTCCTTGATCGAAGGATTGATGGGAATGATTCAAAGTGATGAAAGTGGTGCATGGCATTTCTCATATTACTAATAATAATATCATGCCTATGAAAAGTTGTGTTAAAGCTCTCAACTTCACTTATCCTACAAATCATGTTAATAGTTCAATTCCTATATCAAAAACATTTCCTAGTAAGCCTACTTATACACTGTTGATTTCTAGGATCACTGCATATCTACTAACAATTGTCATTTTATTGGTTGTGTTCCAAATGCAAATGAAGGCTTATAAATATGGGAGGAGAAATGTCTCATGAAGAGACATGTCTCTACAGTTAAACATCACTAGTTAACATATTAATACAATAGTATAAATAACCATATATGCAACTCATCTTAAGCATATATGTAATATTAATATGTTAACCATATATGTAATATATCATTATATTATTATATAATAATATATCATGTATAATATCTAAATTAACGATTCTGGTTCTGATGCTGATGCGGGTGCGGGGTGCTGATGGGTGGATGCACGGATTATTTTTGGGGGGGATTTTGGATGTGTTTGGGTGCATCCATACATAAGTATATACATTTTTCAAAATATATATAAATAAACACATATATGTGTGTGTGCGTGTGTAAAGTTGTCAACTATAATTTATGTATGCAAAGAAATACAAGAAATATTAAATATCAGATATAATATCAGAAAGAAAAGAGAGAAAAGGAAGGAAAAATATAGTGTCAGTTCTTAAATAGAAAAAGAGAAACCCTTCCATTTTTGCGTGATTTAACCCCTGACGTTGAGTATGCTTGCCTCAGCAACCATTTTCCATAATTACTTATTCCTTCATCCTCATTCCATCTAAAAAAATTCTGCACTAGTTTGATCTCCCATGGCCTAAGTCACAAGGTTCAAATTCGAGTTCAAGTTTGGCAACAATAAAATTCGAATGAAATTCGACAATGATAAAAAATTTAATTAAATTCGCCTTATACAAATTTTATTTACTTTTAACTACAAAATATAATTTTTAATTAGTAATTTAATTATATTATTAAAATCTTAAAAATCATCATGTAAAATATTTATATTATATTTACATTTAATATAATACTCTTTAACTTCATAATATTATTATCTATCTAAATCTTATTATATTATCAATAAAATTAAGATATTATAAGATTTTCAAATATTAATTCATAGATTTTAAATTCTATTATTAAATTATTAATATATATTATAATAATAAGATAATAATTTAATAAACTATAGGGTCGGGGAGGCGACAGATTTGCATGCAGGACTATGTCTCCCAAATCTTTGAAACCTTGAACTGCATCAGAGTGAGAGTCGTTATGAGCCACAATGCACCCAGTAAGGGGGTTGTTAGAAAAGTCATTAAAAATTAAAAATTAAATAACCTAGCACTCGGCTCTAGCAGCTCACGGCAAAACGAAGACGGGCAGAATAGATGAAGGAACGATTTTGCCAAAGGAGGAATGCAATTCAGTAGACGTCTCCAGGAGGAATGCGATTCAGTAGACAGTCACAGCAATAGCACAGTCACGGCAGAGAAAGTCATGGCACAATACAGTCAAAGTATAGAAAAAAAAGAAAAAGTCAACACAAAAAATCACTTAGCAATTTGTCACGCTTACACTAATAAAAAGTTCAAATAATTGCAGTATCTACTCACCCTCAATTTATCTGGAATGAGCTTAGACGACATCCGCAGGGGAAGATGGTGCTTCCTGACAACACCCCCCACGCATCCATGCACCAGTCTACATCTGCACCCGCATCCCTCTCCAGTCCAGACGCATTGGTAACTTAGTATAATATATATAATACATATTATATTACATATAATATATATATTATATATAAGATATTTATTTTAAAGATGATTTACTATCAACAAGGTATCTCACGTAAAATCAATCCGACAGAAGCTACAACCTTAACACTCCCTCTTAACTAGGGAGGATTTATATAACACATTATGCTCTCAAGAATATGAAGAGATATCATCTCAATATGATATTCATTTCACACTGAGGCTAAATTCCTCACCTTTCATAACACACAATTGAAGCAATTTCCATAACTTTAAAACATTAGTGTGGTCTATAGTAGTAACTATGTCATGTTGTCCAGCAAGATCCGGTTCAAAGAACCAGAAAAAGTTGATTATCATGGTGTCCAGAAAATCTGGCCCAAAGAACCATGATAACAAGTTTACCATTTATAAGATTGCCACCTTATAATGGTTACCTTCTGTCTATTCGTTCTCATGATTTCCAGCACTCTAGGACAACAATTTAATGAAGTCTGTCATGATAATAGGTCTACCATTTGTAAGATAATCACCTCACAATGGTTACCTTCTGTTTATATATGTCAACGAAAGATCATTACCTTTCATTACATATCATAACAACATCATGTAGTAACTTACATGATATCCACCATGAACCACCATAGCTACTACTAAAGGGTGGAACAAGGATTTTCACCTCAGACTTCTCTCTTATAGAGGAGAGCACATTACAAGGAATTTCACTTAGAACTTCTCCTCATAGAGAAGATATCATCCACAAAGGATTGCATCTCAAAATTTCTCCTTCTGAACAATGATCCTCAGAAGTCAATTCCTATAGTTACTTCATCAAAACTCTCTTTACCCAAGGATGCCTATCAAACTAACTCTAAATCTTATATCAATCTTTTGATTTTCTAGTGATAAGTCAATACGTCCTCATGATGCACTTAGGCCCATCAAAATCATGTAGTCACACATGTATTTCCAGACTCCCTCTGAGTATTAAAGATATTCACTTCAAGATCCTCACTTTATCCTGATCATCAAATGACTAATGAATTCTTGTCTGCAAAATATTTGGTAGCATGTGTAAAGTACCAACCTTCTTTTCCTGCAAGAATTTCCTCAACCATAAAGGAAGAGATCAAGGCAATTTAACTCTTATAGTATGTATAGAACTACAAATAAGAGAGAGATTATAATAAGTAGAAAAAATGTAATACTCAAGGATAATGAATACTTATCTGTACAACCATGATACAAGTTGATTTAATGAAGGTCCATTATATTAGTGATGGGGAGCTTCTTCTTCTTAGAGCCTTTTTTCTCTACAAAGGCTACTTCCTAGCCTTCTTAGGGTCTCTACTCTAACCCTAACCTAGAGGATCCTCTTCTAATCCCCTTCTACCAAGAAACTCTCCTCTCAATTCAAATTTCTCTCCTCTAACTACAAAACCCCAACTATGCATCCATTTGGCTTACCAAGCCAAAACTCCACCAAATGCTACCTATAAGGCAAGACCAAGTTTAAGCCTCCCTCATGAGGTTCTTGACACATTTCAGGTCATCCTACACCAATTTATTGTGTTTTACATACCCAAAACCCATGATTGGCCTGTTTGTCCTGGTAGCCTTATGAGCCCCTATTAACCCTCCTAGAAACAAGGATTCTTCAATAACTTGTAAATTCCTTAACAAGACCTATGGATGTCTATTAGACATTTTTTAATACTGACCTGGACTTAAGGATTTCCTAGGTCTTAGGTCCTCAAAGTGTCCGTACAGCGTTATTCCAGAAAACCCTATTTTTAAGGGTTCTAGGGCAATGACAGTAACTTCACTTATAAGGGGAGTAAAACTTCACTTCAGACTCCCTCCTCTAGTTCAAGGACACTAGACACCCTCTTCTATCATTGCCCAACCTTGATTGGCACACACCAATCCAGTTCTCCTTTCATTTCTTTCCTGCAAGCATATTTGTGCCTTGCCAAGCTTCTACTAGCTTGCCTACGGCTTGCTTGCAAAAATAGCAAACAATCTTCCCCAACCTCCAAAATTCACATTTACATAATATACACAAGTTGTTACTTGATTCCCAAACGCCATAGGTTTTCAACTATGGGAATTCAAGTTCTAGTCATTTCTGTGTGACCTTGCCAAATCCGACCAGCAAGAACAATGAAACTAAGTAATTTTATAAACCTGATAAAATGAATGCTAATGACCAAACCAAGGTTGTACAGAGTGATTACGTGACCATAAGCATCTAATCCATCAAAAACAATAAGCAAATCAATCAAGATCTTCAATCAATCCTTCAAAAACCACATTTTCTATCAGCAACTACTACTTTCATCAACTGTCTGTACAATGGCATAACCAACCCCTTCTAAGGAGTTATCTTATGTTTAAATAGCCTCCCCTAACTACCCTGACCCTTGGGTCGAATGCTAGGTTAACATTATGCCTTTTTCACCTAAATGCAAAAAGTTGTCATTGCAACTTCGCAAAAATGCAAAGTTGTCAATGAGCAACTTTGACAATTTTTTACAATTTGGCATCTGAACCCTCCAAACTTGTCCAGTTTGGTTTCAACCCTTCTAAAATGATCCTAGGGCACCTAAGGACCCTTCCTATACACTTCTTGCTCCCTTGGAGCAATTTTTGCATTTTTAGGCTTATAGGACCCAACTACCAAAATCATGACTCAACCCTAGTACTTAACTATTCACACATCCTAAACACACAATGGGACTTCATCATTAGTCCTTATTCATCAAATGGTTGGCTAGACCATTTACAAGCCAAAATTGACCTAGGGATTTGCTTTTCCCCAAGGTGCTCCTGTACCAATTAGAAATTTCCTTCTTTGATTATTTGAGAACGAAACATCTCCCCTTTGAATATGGTTCAAGTGGGAATAGAACATTGATTATTATTCTCCCCCCTCAATGTAAAATTCCCACTCTTACATTGTTCGCCCATAAGATCCACTTTTGTTTTGTGTCTATAACTTGAGTAGAGTTATGTTGATGGTTATTATACCAAATGTGTGTGTTAAACAGAATTCTTTTAATATACTACAAAACTCGCATTCATGATAAGCCCATCAACATGCAACTTCAACTTTCCTTCTTTAATACTTGCAACATTATCTCTTGTAACTTTGTGCTGGGGAAATATGCATCTTCAATATCCACATAAAATGCACTATCTTTTTAATGTATGAAAACAATTATTACAAGGACCCCCTATTTTAACTTATCCAAATATTCAAAGATATTGCAGAATCTTCAGTGTCCCAATATAGGAATATCATTAATTTTCTCAATGATTCCTAATTAATATTTGAAATTGTACTTTCTCTATTATTCTATGAGTTTTTAATTCTATTTATCTTCCTTAATAATCATCTCATACTCCATGTGTATTATTTCTTTCAAGCACACTTTTCTTCAATTATAATATATATCAGATTTAAAAACCTGAACAAATATGTTTATTTATTTTTATTTAATATGTTGATTTCTACGCTGGATTACTTTTGTGAATCATGTTGTTTGAGTTTTTCTGTGACTTCATACATGTCCAATTGCAATGTTGCGCTAGTTATTAATTTGCTGAGTCGGATGTATATAATCTCTATGTTTTTCACTGTCTGTTTCTGCACATGATAAAGTTAGAGAATTGCTTTCATGATTACGGTTCATGTTTGGGTGGGATTTGTTGTTGATCACTGCATACAAGTGCCACTACTAAATATTATACTGTCTGAGGTTTGAGCATTGCTGTCATGAACATTTTCATTTTGTCAAAACTCCTCCAGTTGCTTCATATTCCAATTCATGCTAATCCTTAATCAAGGCATTCCTTTATGCATCATGCTGTGATCCTTGTGCTAAGTCATATTCTTATGTGCCTTGAAGATGACCATCCAAAATTTTGGGTTCTTTGAATCATATTGCAGAGATTTTATTTACAGGATCTGCCTGTAATAGATGTCCAGTTCAATGGCGATTTGATGTGTTAACACACCTCTTGATGAAATACTGCAAGCCTCGATTATAGGCACATTTGAAGAAATACAAATAGGACCATACTTGTTTCCTTCTATTCATACATACGATGCCAAGGGAATCAAATCACTGTACATGTAGTTGTTTGTAATATCAATAGTAACCATTGACCAAATTAATTTCTGCACAAGTTTAGAAACATTTGACTCTACCGATGCTTCTTCTCTATACGTATCTGTCAGTGAGACTCTACCATCTATGATTTCTGTATTTCTGCTGTAACTGATGTTAGGCATTGCTACTGCCCGTATATGCGACTCCACTATCTTATAGTGAATACTTTTGAAGTAACAGCTTTTGGTTATGACCTTTAGAGGCCTTGTTATATCCCTGATATATCTTCAATTTCATATAATAGCCTTCTCTGATGTATGCTACTTATTCTAGCCTCTGATAACACAGTAACAACGTATGATCAATGCCACAATATTTACATCGCAGAGATAGAATGAATATGTGCTCAGGATTCTCTGATTGTGTCATCACAACAATCTACTTTTCAACACTCCTATCATATAGCAATACTAGATTTAGTACTACTCCTAGCATGATCCAAGTAGATTTGAATTTCAGTGTGAATTGTAGCGTTGATTTCTTAATGCAGTGAATGGTGAAAGTTTAGTTTGTTTTATTTATTCACAGCTGACTCTATTTTAATAGTATGTTCTCATTTTATATTCACTGATTCCAGACTCTACTTATTTCGCTGGTTATATTTATATTATTCTCATGTCTGTAAATGATCACAGGCGGTGCAAGGTTCCCTTCTTTCTATAAATCACTGACTGTACGCTGTAAGGGCTGACTGTTCACAGTTTGTCTTGGTCCCCTATAGGAAAGCTGAATTCATCTTCCTGTACAATATAGCCATTTGTGCCCAGACTTAACTATACGCATTGCTTTCCTTCACATATTTGTGTATATATTTCTCTCATAATTTGTCATAATTTTTTCTTGGTATTCATCACACCTTTCACAGTGTTCTTACATTTGCAGCCTAGCTCTGATACCATGTTGATTCCTAGGATCACTGCAAGTGTACTAACAATTGCCATTTTATTGATTGTATTCCAAATGCAAATGAAGGCTTATAAATATGGGAGGAGGAGAAATGTCTCGTGAAGATACATGTCTCTACGATTAAACATCACTAGTTAACATATTAATATAATAGTAATATAAATAACCATATATTTAACTCATTTTAAGCATATATGTAATATTAATATGTTAACTATATATGTAATATATTGTTATATTATTATATAATAATATATAATGTATAATATATATAATATATATTATATTACATATAATATATATTATATTACATATAATATATATTATATATATAAGATATTTATTTTAAAGATGATTTACCATCAACAAGGTATCTCACATAAATATCAATCCTACAGAAGCTACAACCTTAACATACACCACCTATCATAAGCTGCCTTAAACACAAGAAGTCAATCCTACACATGCTAGTCTTGGAGAAAACCCTATCAACCAAAATTCCTACATACCTCCTTTCATTAGTCTTCAATGTCCTTTACCCACTTACCATAATTTCTCGCTTCCCTACTTCAATGCTCCATCAATTTCTCACACTATTGCACCTCCTACACATTTAAACATGTCCAATATCAATTTATCCATTGAAACCACTATCAATAACCTAGCCCATGGTGTCTCATCCTTACAAAAATGATTGGCTTCCATAACCCAATCCAAATTCGATAATCCAACATGTGACATAGCTAGCCCACTTTCCCATGACATTGTCCCTACCATTACTCCTCAATACATGGCAAACCTGAATTGGAGATATACAATGGAAACAATGATCCCTTGACTCATACGAAAGCACTTCAAACCTCTTGTACTAACTTCTCAAATGATCATAGACTCCTAGCTAAATTGTTTCCTAGAATCTTTGGAGATAAAACCTTGCAATGATATTAGTCTTTGCTAAAAATTGGCTAATGTATTTATACAATAATTTCAAAATAATATTGGTCCTCAAATTACTTTGACTAACTTGATTTATTGTAAACAAGGGGTTAAAGAAAAAGTGACTGATTTTATTAGTAGATATTAATCTAAGTTACTAGATTCTCTCCTAGACCTACGAATTCCTAGTTCAATTCTCTCAAAAGTTTGGTCCTTATCAAATTATGTCAAAAGTCTGCCACAGAGACTGAATTTTGTTGGCAATTCTCAAAGGAACTCCAGCAGAATTTAGACAACTTCTGAGCGACTATGGCTTCCAGCATAGGAACCCGGGCAGAATTTCGGAGAATTTGATCAAAAAACACCTTTTTGTTTACTTTTTGAAAAAGTTTTCAATGGCAAATTAGACTCAAGCACTTGATTAGACTCAATTACTGATCATATTTAATTTGAATTAAATGCTACTTGAGAAGAATCGGGATGACTAAAAGTGTCACACATCTATTATGGAACATATGTAATACACCTTAAGTTGTGCATATAGGCTAACATGTATAGAAAACTATGGATTGAAGCAAATCTAAAGAGACCTTTAATGTGGTTAAATCTGGATCCAAAGCCTGCTTTCTTGGCTTTTCATCCAGCCTGATCCAAAGCTGCGTTATTTGAATCATTGAGTATCACAGTTAATGTGTGGAGCTTACAATAGGCACAATCACAACATTGGCCTTAAACAGGCCTAAAGCATTTTTTTTTGTACTTCTAATTTGCAACAGCAGAATGACGATGATTTGCTTGATGGTTTTTGATATTTTATCCTGATGCCTGATTATTAAAGTTGACATTATTGTTTTTGAACTGAAACATTGACATGATGGTGTATTTTTCTATGTTGCTTTCATATTAGGATAGTGGTGTATGGACTTGTTTGCTGCTGTGTATTTGTATATATACATGTTGTAAAACATGAATATATATATATATATATATATATATATATATGCTTCTAAAAACAAATCCGAACCCAACCCAAAAAAAACTGAACAAATTTCGAACCCAAATCCGTACCCAAATCCAAACCGGCAACTTAGATATTAATATCAAATTGCTTATCCTATGCCTGATGGTAATGTTCAGAGAATTTTCATTTCTAATTTACAAACAAACATTAGAGATAAGTTGCTATTTTTTAAATTTACATCCTTTACAAAACTGTATGTAGTGCTTCATAATTATCAGCTTCAAATGAGCAAATTTGAATCATCTTTGTCAATGGCTCCAGTTAATAAGAATGATGCCACTCAACAATCATTTCAAAAGTTCCAAAAGCAAAACAACGGATTCATAAAGATTCATAACGACTTTTGAAATCATGTTGATACACAAGTGGCAGCTGCAACATCAGGTGTGGCTCCTTTATCATCAATTTAAATATCGTACCTTTACTCCACTTTCTAAGTCTTTAAATAATATTATGCTCAAGTTGATTAATGCTAATGTGTTGAAACTTCCTTCAATCAAACATCAGGTGTGGCTCCTTTATCATCAATTTAAATATTGTACCTTTACTCCACTTTCTAAGTCTTTACATAATATTATGTTCAAGTTGATTAATGCTAATGTGTTGAAACTTCCTTCAATCAAACCTATTGATCCTTCCAAACCATTGGCAGCTTCTTGTGATCCCAAAGCCCCTTTCCAGTATCACCGTTGAACCAGTCCACATTTTATGTTGAAAGATCTTATCCAAGACCTTATTGGTTCAATAACATTATTGTCAACGGTGTCCATGGTAAAGGGAAAAAATTCAAAGCACACCCTAACCAAAACTTGAAAATCTTCACTAATCCTTTACCTTCCCATTCCACCAATGTTGAGCCTAACACCTTAAAAAGATGAAAGCCGATAACTTGCTTGACAAGGCCAACTATGTTGTCAACTTTATTGAGCAGCCATAAGCTAAGCTTGAACCTCCCATTACATTTGATTCCGAGGAAACTATTAAGAGAATCGATGGAACTCTATATGATTTCTTTTGGTTTGGCTAGGAATTTGTTAAGGTTTGGGATCAATCAATATCAGGTCCTTTTCTTCCTTTGTAGGAGGAATACAAGGAACCTCACTAGGTTAAGAGATGGAAGATGCTGGAAGATTATAGGACATAGGGCATAGGAGGTGGGATTGAAACATACATAGAAGGTGTGGAGGGTGTTCGAAGGAGTCCAGTCCAAGATGAAGAGGTGGAATATCCTTAGGTTTTACTCAAGGTTGATATCATTTCATGTTTGAATTTTTTATAGGATAGTAAAATAATACCTTCTCAGGGTTTCAATGGTGTAGGTGTTTGAGGTCAGAAGATGTTGAGGGTGAAGTTTCCATGTCTTGATAATGGTGTATAAAGACTATTGTTACCTATTTTTGCCCCCACCAAAAATTTGAAATTCAAACACTTGAGCCCACCCAACGGCCGCATCCCATCTTTAATATTATTTAAATGCCCTGGAAATACAAAAAAATAAAACGATTAAAACTTTATGGTATTTCTTTCATTTCCTAATTTGTTTCCACTAGCCCGCAACTTTCCGCGCCGTCAGATCTTTCGTGATCTACGGTGGGCGCTTTCCTGCATTCTCAAAATGCACTACCTATACATAATGCGGGGAAGCCCCTTTGTGACGCGTGGCAGGTGGGTCCATCTTCTTTTGTGGGCCACAGAGGGGAGAGCCATCAATGAGCTGACAGTTTGATTGGTGCCCGCTTTCCCGCATTCTGTCTTTTGTCAGACTTCCTGACAATGTGGGCAAGCGCCCTGGTGACACATGTCCTAATGACGTCACGAAGGATATTCACGTAGGTTCAAAAGGTACGGGTTATGTACACCATCAGATCTCCTAGATCAAGGGCTAGTGCTTACCCGCAATATGAAGGTGCATGAGTTTTAAGCAATGCGAGCAAGCCCCTCGCTGCCGCGTGTCCTTTTGGGGTCAGGTTATTACGAAGCCGCAGGGTGATGCCAATTGGATGCCAGGTTGTGCTGAGTGGTTTGTGGGCCCAAAAATTTTAAGGGGCAGGCACAGTATAAGGAAGGATCTTTCACAATCGTTGATCTTACAGAGATCAACGATTGACGCTTTCCCGCAATATGGAGATGCGAGAAAATTAAACAATGCGGGGAAGAGCCTAAAGGACATGTGTCCTTGCAGGCCCGAGGAGATAACACTACAGTTAGCGTTGGCAATTAAGGTTGGCAGTTATGTGACTGCCACGGTCAGGGTCTTGAGGAGGTGGCGCAGTCAGTTGGTTTGGTGGTTAAACTCAGGAAGACTTTGCGAGGTGGCAGAAAAATAAAAGACCATTGGCCCACGTGACCCATTTTGGTTGTAAGACTCAGTTGACCTGCTGACTTTGCTGATTCATAAGCCAGAAACGAAGGAATTCGAGTTTTCTTGCACGATTTGATCCTCATGATCAATTCCAACCACTCTCGAATGAATGTTGAACCCAGTAAACAGCAGAAGAACACTCCACCACCCCAGTTTATCCATCTACTTGGTCAAAATGGTTTAATGGCGTCGTTTCTGTCAGGGCCCTATTTCAACAAAATATCAGATTTCATTGTATCTGAATCTGTGCCCAGATCAGATTTTCTCCAGATCTTTATCAAGACTTAATGGCAGTGGTTGTGGAGTAACTTCAATTAGAGAACATCTCAGTTATGCCTAAGCTATAAAGGCGATTTTTTGTAGATTTTGTCCTCTCTGGTCGACTCTTCTCTGTTTTCTCTGATATTGCTCTGCAATTTCACTGTAAATCCCCTTTGCCTCTGAATTGTATGACATTCTTATCTCCTTTAGCCATTGATGTGAAGTGCAAGAACTATTTGCCTCTCATTGGTGTATTGTAGATATCTACAATCTTGCATGACTGTATCTCTTTTTGGTCTATGAATGGTATATAAGTGAATCCTCTCTTTCCTTGTGTCATTCATTTGGGTTTTCCGATTTGCATGTGATTGTTAGATTAAAGCAAGTCTGGATGTGTATATCTTTTGGTGTCATGATGGTTCAATAGTGCATGTATGGGCAAAGATTGGTTTGAACACTCTATTTTGGTGCATCATCCCCTTAGGTTAGAATAGGTAGATTTGCTTCTATGCATTCATTCTCCCTTTTCCTCTCCAAGAGTAGTTAGGTGCACCCTGATAGTAAAGGAAGCCGGCCTTCTCCGAAGACTCAACCTCACAGTCCCACAACTTGGAGGTTGTTTTCATGTTTCACAAGGTTGTCCTTAGGTTAAAACTTTGGACAAGGGTGCAAACCTTTGTGACAACAACTATGATTGATCATGATAATGTATCCATAATGAGGGAACTTCAAACACTTATGGATGGTAGAAGGTATAGCTTTCATGGAACTAAGCCAATTGTCTCCTAATTTCACATGACATTGATTGGAGGTAGGGATGATGGAAAATGTAGCATCTAAGCACTTAGTACCAACATCAACAAGAAAGGTGATAGAACCTATGGCAGGACAAGTAAAACCATCAAGCACCTTATTCATAACATCCAATCTATCATATGTTGCTTGATGTAACTGTCATGTAAAGAGATATTTTTAAGTAATAATAGTAACCATACACAATGGATCAATGAGCAATCCTTGTGAATCTGCAATGAGATTACTATTGTGTTGAGAGCATTTGACATCCCTGATATACTTTGTAAAAAATATGCAGGTTTACTGCTGCTTATCAATCTGAAGTAATCACTTGTTTGATATTAAACATCTAATGGCAATATAACACAAAACAAATTATAAAGAGGAAAACAAATGTTAATTTTACATTTTTTCCATTGGCTGGTCACAACACAGTCCTGCTGATAGAACTCGCTGAGTCGGCAAAGTCCTAGAAGGACTCAACTAAGTCAGTTAGCAAAGCCCAAAAGACTCTGCAAGCTTGACTAGGCTTGAGACTCACAGAGTCTTGTAACAATGTTTTTGCAACAAAGTAATATGGAGGTGATGGCTCAGCTATACCGGCAGTGAAGTGGACCAAACAGATAGAATTCCTAAGTATTTAGTGCACTGGTGACAACATAGCTAGTTGTGGAGTAAATGATCAGTGATGGAGATTTTGGCTGTTTCAAAGTGTGTGGTTCATATGGAAGCATCGTGAATATCACTTTATGTCTAAAATTGCACCAGCCAGTTTGCTATACAGGTAGAGATTTCATGAAGTGAATCCGTGATAGATATTATACCAGAGTAATGGTAGGGATAGTTGGTTTGAATCAGTAATCCAGTGGATTAAAAGTCAAAGAAGACTTAGAAGCTATTGTCCTCAATTTTGACATCACAAAATTGAGACAACCCACGCAATTTTCTCATTGATTGGTAGGTGCATCCTCTCTGATTAATGCATTTATAAGGCATTGTGAAAACAATTCATTATCCCCGAATTGTCCTTGTGTAGTCTTGTTTATGTGTTCTTTTGAAAGTTCTCCGCTGAGATTATCCCCAATTGTTTGCTAGTAAGATTTTTTCTTCTCTGATTGCAAATGCTCGATTTTTGTCAAACTTCTACGTCTTTTATTTTTTTTTCTTGTGTTGTAAATAGTCTTTGGCCTTGTTTTTAACTTAGGATAATAGCCCTTGGAATTCTGCTCGTTTTGAGCTAACTTAGGTCCAAATCGGAGTTGTCTAGCTCAAGTTATAAGGGAAAAAGTGGGGTTTTTCAGGTCAATTGCATATTTTTATTTAAAACCTCATAAAAGTGGATTTTTTATTGACAATTGCACGACATAAGATTATATTTGGTATTTAAAGTGGATTTATGGTCCATTTTAAAATTACAGCTCATTCTAAGTTGATTTAACTATAGTTTTTTATGGTTTATGAAAATAGTTTTTTTCAAGACTATTTTTCATGTTACTTTATTAAAAACTATAGTTAAATATTAAATATAATTACATGAGACAACTTAAGTCCATAAAGTGGGATTTTTATTACATATTGCATACATCAACATGCAAATCACTATGTGAAAACCCACTTCCAATAAAATATAAGACCTAGCATTAATTTATATGGACTATTTCAATGCAATAACACGTTTAATGTGTTGGGTTTCTAATATGCATTTGCATATTTAAAACTTATTAAATCAATGTAAGTGGCAAAATCTAACCCATTTACATATGTTGTTGCATATATAAGTTTATTTTAATTATATTAATGCATTTAAATAGGGTTTTTCTAACCTATTGCATATACATCTTTTAAAATTACCACTTAATGGACTTTTCAAGTTAAAATGCATGTTTATTAACATATAAATGCACTAGGTAGCAATTTTGGACCCAATTGCATGTGTATGTAATATTTAAAAACCCATTTCACTTAGCCTAAGCCAAAGTGGCAATTTTTGGCCCAACTACATGCATTTTGAAATATGTTTTCATGTTTTAAAACTCCACCAAGGCAAAGTAGCGATTCTTTGCCCAATTGCATGTCTTTTAAAAACATGTAAATGGTCTCCAAAAGTGTGTTTCGCACTAAGTTATTCACTAAAAGCTCATCGTGGCAATTTTCCAAACAAGTGCATGAGTTTTAAAATGTGTATTTGCTTTCCAAAAGTGCGTTTAAGTGACTTTTAAAACCTATAAGGCAAAATGGTGATTTTGGAGCACATTGCATGCATTAAAATATATGCATTTGCCTAAAGAAATCCCGTTTTTAAACTTGCAGCCTACATTTGGAGGGGTTTTGGGCACATTTTTCACATGCAAATGAAACAAAAAAGTTTTCTTTTACTTCATAACATGAGACTTTTTTATCAGACACCCAAAAGTGGCGACTTTTAGCGCAAAAAACACATGTTTTTGGCTCCCAAAACTTCCCTTTTTTGGCCATTTTTCTTCAAAAACGGGTTTTGCAACCTTCAAATGCTCATATCTTAGAGCATTTCTTGGTTGGTTTTTATGATCTAAGGGTCATTTTTGCCTAAAATCACCCAAAGAACAATTTGGGCTACTCAATAATAGAGTTTGTTGAGTTTTTTCTTCATTTCTCAACCCATCTAGGACATGTTTTTGCTCAAAAATGCCCTAGTTTTGAGCAATTTGCACCAAAATAGCAAGTGATTGGATCAAGGTAAGTTTGAAAGCATTTCCTATCCTTCCTAGCTTGCATTCAAGTCTTCTAAATCATTTGATGTGCTTTGGATGTCATTTTTTAATGCATTTGCATATGGCATTGATTTGGTCAAAGTTGTTCCACATTTTGGGCATTGCATTTCTCTAACCATATCCACATGTCCAAATTCGAACCATGTAATGAGGATTTTGAAATCTATTTAAGTCTTGATTTGGGCAAATCTAAAAGTCGAACATCTCTTGGATATTTTCAGATTTGCTCAAGATTTGGACAAGGTTTTTGTCTTTCCCATTTTTGGTGGAGTGGAGGTAATTTTTCTTGCTTATTTTTTCCAAGGCATTTGTATATATTTTTGTTTGAATGTTCATGAAAGTCACTAACATTTCCATTTTCAGATTTGTATGATTTTCATTCTTGAAGTTGTTCTTTCTATCTTCCGTCTTCTTCTCCCAAGTTGCATATGCAAGGTCTCATCTTATTTGCATATGTAGTCGGGTGTAAAATCTCGTTCTCAAAAGAAAGGCAAGCTCACTGTTTTCCTCACATGTGAATGCAAGATGAAACCCCACCAATATGCATTCCATGAACCTCCCTATGGCTGCCCTATGATTGAAGAAGAATTTCCCACATGCTTGCCAGATACAAAGTATGACTTACACCTATTAAAGCATGCTATGTTTTTATTCCATTACACTTTATCCGCATTTGCATATTTTAACTTGTTGTCTACATATGCAATCCACTCCAAAAAACTCGTTTTTGGCTATTTTAGCTATTTTTGAGCCATTTTGAGTTTGACCCATTTGCTCATTCACTAACCTCAGTCATTGCATTCATTCTACCTATCCATACCTTGCCTAAAATCTATATTTCTACATCAAACGCTTGCCATGGACCCCTCACATGATGATGTTCATACACTATAGAACTTTCATGTGGTAGTTGCGCAAGCACGCCATTTGGCAACGTGAAGAGAAGTTACATGCAAAAGGGAAAGAGACTACGGATGAATTAAATGACATTCTCAAATCACTCAATCATCAACTCGAGTTGTTGGACGAGGATCTTGGTGTCTAGAATAGCATGACGAAGATTTATTTGGACGTCTTATGTGAGTACCAAGTCATCACGTCTGTTGAAATATACCATGATTATGCACATGTGATGACCAATATAGAGAAAGTTCTACAAAGACTTGTAAAAGATGCAAAGGTTGCAGTAGCCAAGATAACTAACCAAGAAAGCATGATCAGAGAGGTATTCAGAGGGCTATCATGCGAAATCATCACAAAAGATAACAGATTCAAGAATCAAGAATATGTTCTCATAGAGTTTGCAGAGGCCATCCGCTTACAGCTTGAAGTGAATGACTTCAACATCAATGTACTGGATACATTTGCAAGCTGGAAGTATTCATTGAAGAATCTGCAAAATCAAATGGAGATTTGTAACAAAGAGATATCTGAAGCAGCAAACATACTCCAAAAGGTTATAATGATCTCGCAACACACCAATGAACCAGATGTTGTAGTTGTACGCGAGTCCCTATGGAAGTTTGGAGAGCTAGTTGATACCATGTGACTACTTCAAATCAAATTTTCATATGCTTTAAGTAGAATAGCAATAATAAAGGTACATGTGAATAGCATCTACATTGTAAGTACAAGATAACATGCACCTGTACAACCAGCTCATGTAATTAAGTTGCAATCACATTAGGCATGCAACTTTGAATAAAGTCAAAGTAGTTAGTTAAAGATAAGTCAAGGTGGTTGAGGTTGTTCTACTTTTTCCTCCACTTTTCTCTCTCTTATTTTCCTACATAAAGGAGAAAGCTTATTGTAAATAATCATCTTTTGGCAAGGCAAGAAAATTTCACCAATTTGTATTATGCACTTAAGACTTTGTGCTTGGATGTCAATCAAATTGCTTTCAATAAAAGAGGCAACTTGCTTTCAAACTTTGTGTTGATTCAAGTTGTTATGTGACGACATTTTCTAGATATTGATTGTGAGTTTTAAAGGTTTGATCAAGAGGGATTTGAATTTAATTGTGCGGACTTTGAGCTGCCTATTACATTCAAAGCCAATTTGAACTTTTGAAGACTTTGTGCTACAAGACAAGAAATTGTAATTGATAGTAGTGGCTGATTATTTAGAGCTGAAGACTTTGAGATTCAGTTGTAAGTGTTTTTATTAAATTTGAGAGTATTTGGTAAGAGACTTTGTGCCTTACTGTTTATTCTGCTTGAATCCTTATTCGAGACAAATGCAAGAGACTTTGGGTTCATGATTTTGTTTCACAAAATACAAAAAGTAAACTACTGCCCTTAGTGTTGTTCTTAGGTCAATTCTAGAGTCATAGGTATTATCGTAGCAATAAGGCACTTTTTGTTAAGTTGAAAAGTTAGAGTTGTATGCAAATCATTCTTTTAAAAAAGGAATTGATCAAGAGAACCATCCTTTTAATAATTTCAGTTAAGTTCCTGTTGAAGCCACCTACGGTAAGAAGGGAGCCTCCCCTATTGCTGAGAGGAGAGAGAATTCTCATGAAACGTTGCCTAAAGTCATTGTTTTCTAAGTCGTACTTAGTGACATACAAAAAATTTAGCCAATAGAATCTTATTGAAGTGTTTGGGGTCAACATCAAGGAACTTGAATTTATGGTTTGGCATGCTCACTCATAAAATTGAATTGTTTATGAGCCAACTTTTGTAACATGTGTAGGGTTTTCCCACCAACATGAAAAAGTTGTATAAATGAAGTTGTAAATTAAATTGTGTGATGTTGCGAAGAGTTCTAGTAGAAGTGTTGAAGTGTTGTAGAAGCAATTTAGGGCAGAAAAATTGAGAAGACAAACATTGGATTTGACAAGAAGTGAGTGTTATTTCCATATCACTTTACTTGTTGAATCCTAATAGGTTCTTTGAGCTAAATCCCTCAACAAGGCCACTCCTAATAGGGGGAGTAGGATGCTAACAACTCCAAAGATTAAATCCTCTAACTAGCTAACTCTCAGAAGGAGTTCTCAAATCCCTTAACCCAATAGCTTCTAACATGGCTTTTCTAAAAGCTTTTACCGGGCTATAGATATGCTTAACTAAGTATGCCCCTAAATAGGGTGATGTAGTGCTCCTAACAAGGAAAATCTTACTATTGCAATAGTGGGACATGTGGATGCTAATTCCCACCGTCGCTTTTCCCTCTGACCAAGGGTTTCCATGAGTAAATTCTCGATATTCTTGTGTTGTGTGTTGTGGATGTTTCATTTACTTTGCTTGTATGTTAAAGTTTCCATTGCATGTTGGTTTATTTGGAAGATAACTGAAAAGGATTTTAGATATGTGGTTGCACTGATTCACCCCAACACACCCTCTCAGCACCTTATAACACAAATAATTGGCATCAGAGCCAAGTTCCCCTGAAAAGGCCTAACAGCTTGGAAGGATCTTGGATCAAGGGTACTCCCCTTAATAACACAAACACACAACAGAAATAGAGAAATAACAGCAAATTGCAAGAACCAAAAAACTAGGCTTCTTAATATCTCCAAAAGTATGGAGTTACAAATTTTAGACATGTAACATTCACAGCCACATGGACATTTTCCTTACAATATTTTGTAAGTTAGAGCCACCATAAACACCCTCAGAATTATCCTAGACAGCCCTACAAGTCTTCTTTATATAGGCAATTTTCCACCAACCAAAAAGGTTCTACAAATTTTAACCCTCGACCCTAAGGCCAGCCAACCTTAAATTATTATTATTCATAGTTTATTACATTAGAGTGGGCTCCAATGACTTTCGGAACTCAAAAGAAATTTTAAAGGAAATTCATTTTCGTTCATGTCAAGTGGCCAACTTCTTAAGACCATAACTCATCACTAGTTGCTCTGGTTGACTATTATGACACCATTTCAGAAATGCCACAAATTGCACTTCAATGCTTGACTTGCGCAGGCTCTAATCAATCAATGTTTGACCCCCTTTTGAAATCCTAATAGCAATATCACAATTTGACTTGTTCTGGAAAATATCTCCTTATCAATTGTCCCTAAAGCTTTCAAAACTAAGTTCAAAGATTTTATATAGCGTTGCCGATACCGAAAATTTTCAATAATCTACTGGTAGGTTGATATATAAAATGAACCCCAAGAAGAGGTCAGAACATTCTGAGCTCAAACGACCAATTTACTGAAAATAGTAAGCTCCCAGAAATAGCAACTCTGCACTAAGATAGCCCTTATAGAAAGACAAAACAGAAATAATTTTGGGTGATACAAGAGTGCACTTACACACAAGATGCTTTTGCATCAATCCTTAAGGCAAGTATGGAGGAATCAGTAAGATATGTAAGACAATTTAAGAATCAACTTGCAGAAGTTGAGGGCTTTATTTGTTAAGTTCATAACTGTGATAATATGCTGATCTGAGAGTGCATTATTTAATATCATCCTTTAATATCACTTGAAGACATTATATACTTGTCTTACACCTCTAGGATGGGCGGCGATTTTTAGGATAGAATTATGTTAACTAAATTTAACATAGTATGTTAGTTGTGTTTATAATTAATCATCTCCTTCAAGTCACCGATTTTTGGAAAGGTGTATAAGCCGACCTAGGAAGGTTTATGTTCCCTTGAAGGATATGCACTTTGGTCATGATATTAATGGTAGGAATTATTGCAATTTGAGGACACACAAGAATAACAAGTCCGCTCCCTCAAGCAATAATACCCAATCGAATTTATTAAAGAGATAAATAACTTTCAGTTCAGAATAAAAGCAAACAACTTCTCCATACTTCAGATTATTAAGTTCATTTTCAGCAACCAAGGATAGATTACAAGTTTGAATTATTTAGTCATAAAATTTGCCAAAACTTTACGTTATTGAGAAATTGAAGTAACAACTCAATATCTAAAAAGAAAAGAGGATAGAGCTTATTGAACAACAGACAAAGTACAATAATAGTGAGTCCAATGAATCTAAAGCCTTGAAGGCCATGACAATGGAGAATGAGCAGTTGAATCAAGAAAAGAAGAATATAAAGAGAGAATCGGAAGCTTTGTCCATTAAGATAAGTCAAGAGATGGAAGTAAGAAAGGCTGCACAAGAAGCCCTAAAAGCTAAGGAAGAAGCCCTTAAGGCTAAGGAGATGAGCTTCTCTAGTTTGAACAAGAGGTTGGTACTTTGCATGCACACCTCCATGAGACCAATGAATAGAAGCAAGAACTCCAGATGGAGAATGATATACTGACAAAAATTAATGATAATCTAATAAAGGGGAATAACAAGCGAAAGGTAAATAGAAGGCTACATATTATCTACTGAACAAATTCAATGATAGTTCTGCAAAGCTTCATGAGCAGATCAAGAACCAAACGATGCATGGAGAGACCTGTGGCTTAGGTTATAACAGTTATGAAGTGGGTGAGTCTTCTAGAACCAAAAAGATCAAGCAAGATGACAAGTCTACACTATAGGTACCCAAAAGGAGTTCTGGTAAAAAATCTTACAAACCTATTTGTTTCAATTTTCATAAGGTGGGACACACTACTAATGTATGCAGAAGTAGGCCTATTACTCATACATGTTCTATTTGTCATGAGATGACACATTCCCAAATGTTTGCAGAAATAGACCTAATGCTTTTGATGGTGTATTGTTTCAAAATGGACGCACTTCCACTTAGCTCTTTTAGCCCTCCTTAGTATGGTTTGGCACACTAGGACTTCCCTTTTGCATTTAATTACTTAAATCAATGTCCTTTCTTCCAACCTCAATCAAAACTCTATTTTGGCACCAATTTCTATGCTTGGATTTCAATTTGTTCCCTCGATCACGTAAATCGTGCCCTAAATGCATTTTTTACCATTTCCCCCACATATGTCACTATTTTTCGCCAATCTCGCAATGTTTCTTGAATTTGGAGCTCATTTCTAGGGCATGAGACCTCCAAGTCAAGGACAAGCTCATCCCTTACTTGGGGTAAGTGGCGAGGTCATCCCTTACCAAGGGATCAATGAGGACCTCCCCCCTTACTCATGTGATTTGCTCAAGGAAATCCCAAGTCAAACATTATTTTTCTCGCCTTCCTACATCAGCTCCTCTCAGGGTTTACTCTGTAATCACTATAAAAGAAGGCCTTCTCTCCTCATTTGGGCATCCACAATATCACATATACATTCAAGCCATTCATGCTCAAGCTCTCAAAGTGCACTCTAAGGATTTTTCAAGGCATGAGACCTCCAAGTCAAGGACGAGCTCATCCCTTACCTAAGGTGAGGGGCAAGGTCATCACTTATCAAGGGGTCAATGAGGACCTCCCCATTTACTTATGTGATTTGCTCAAGGAGATCCTAGGCCTAATGTCAAATATTATTTTTCTTGCCTTCCTACGTCAGCCCCTCTCAAGGTTTACCCCATAATTGCTATAAAAGAAGGCCTTCTCTCCTCATTTGGGCATCCACGATATCACATATACACTCAAGTTATTCATGCTCAAGCTCTCAAACTACACTCAAGGATTTTTCAAGCAAGCAAGCATGGTATTTTTCATTCAAGCATTCAAGATCGTCAAAAAACATCGTGCATTCTTCCTCCTAGATCTAACTTCATTGTGGAGTTTTCCCATCAACGAGGAGTTCTACTTCACAAGCATTCGTCATTGAGACGTATTACAAGCATCTAAATACATGAGGTTTTGTCTTACATGATTCCCTTTTGGTTTTTATGTGGTCAAAGCTATTGCATTAACATAGTTGATCACATATCAAACTTAGTTGCATCAACATGTTATGACATTATACATTGTTATATTTGCATCTACCACATGTTAGCATTCTATTACCAATATTTATTTCAATTTAAGATTGACTCCTCAACCGAGGCTTGACCGAGGCAAGCCCCTCCCCACTAACAAGATCTCCCTTCTATTGTGTTTAGATATAGATTCACAAGTGCATGGATCGCATTCGCAGATCTAGGGTTTTGGGTTGCAAACGGAACTTTGATTCTTCAAATTTTGTATAGGCTAGGTGAGGGACGACCTCATCCTTGACATCTAGGTCATCCCTATCCAGAGTCCTTTAGACTCCAAGATTTTGCATATACTTTTCCAGTTTCCAGTATCTCATCAAGTAAAGGTCGACCTCGACCTTGACCCCATCTTGTTCCTCACCTCAACTAGGACCTGGGAAGTTGTCTCTGTCCTTAAGTCTCTAGATTTTTGAGGTTTCAAGATTTGAGTTTGTACAGTGCAGATCTCTGACAGCTTTAGTTTTGGACACAATTTGACAGGTTGTTTTCAAGTTTATATCTTGGTAAGCATCTTTCCCTCTTTGCCAATTCTATTTCTTACTTTCTTCCTTTCTAGATTAGATTCACATACATTTTATCATATTCTTCATAACTAGGGGATCGCTGCCAAGGAAAGCCCACCAAATTTGCAAGGTTAAGGTCTCATGCTCTAGCCCTTTTCCCTTAGTGGCCCTAGCCAAACCTACTTTATGGGTTTGGTCTCTTCCTCTTGATTCCCAATTGTAAAGGAGAATAAGTGCATCCCTTTTCTTCCTATACATTTTGGTGAACCTGACACTTTATATATTATATACGTTTTGATTGAGTACTTCCCTTTTTCCTTCTTGATCTTATTTCTTGTATTCATCACATTGATTTCATTTGATTAACATGGACCTCTCTAACATAGCTTGGTGTACAATCATTTCTATGGTTATTTTGCTTATTGTATCTCTTTATCATGCATAAGATGCGCATGAGAGTTTCTTTTATTTCATGATGCTTATGTCCTTACATGGTTTTCTTGTATAAGGTATTATGAGATTGACTAATAAAAGGTTTCTAGATAAAGCATATTTCAAGACTACCATTAGAAGTTTGTGTGGTTTTCTTATTTACATTCTTGATTGCATAAGAGATTTCATTAATGATGACCTTTATCCTATACCTAATATTCCTAATCTTGTGCCATCTATTCATGACCAATCCTCCCCAACCTTTCAATATCTTCAAAATATGGTTCATGATCCAGCAATTCAACATTTGCTAAATGAGTCATCTCCTCCATCATCTCCCACAAATAAACCTACTTCTCCCAAAGACCATATTCTTTTTGCTATTCCTCCATATACCACATGTGCTCATTCACCTAAAGACCAATCACTTTCCCCATCTACCCTTAGAACTACCTATACCACGGGCTATCATATTACCACTCGAGAAGGTTATAAAGGTTTGGGACTTGGTATTAATGAACATGGCATAAAGGTACCTATTAATCCCCCTCAACAAATACATAAAAATAGTCCAATTTTTTTTCCCATTCATCATTTCCCTACATGTCCTTCACCTAGACCCCCTCTTCATCTCCTTTTACCAACCAACCCCTTACATATATCCCCTATCAATTCTTGTCAAACTTTAGCTTAGAAGGGTTTAACAATCTCATCTCTGAGCCTAAAGTAGGATTTAGGCTTTATCATAACAATATTGTCCAATTTTATGTCCTTTTCATTATAGCAATGCACATTTACTTGGTGATTGCAAGGATTCTCACTCATGCATTCATGATAAAGTTAAACAAGGTAAACTTCCTTATATGCATGATATTTTACATCTTCTCCATAAATTATACACATGATAATTTACATCTTCTCCATAAATTAATGTAGCATTATTAACACCTACAGGGGTCACTCTCTGTTATTTTCTATAAAGTATTGACGAGTGGCATAATAGGTCCTTCCCCTTGTTTCTCCTGACTAGGGAACAAGGTTTATTTCGTGTATCTATTCTTGTCGGGAACCATTTAGCTTCCTTTATGTTCACATGTTTATTTGTACATTGATCTCTTTTCTAGTGTGCATAACTCTATGTTCATTAGAATGTGTATATTTGGCCTCTAGAGAAACTATTTAGGGAGCTTAATATGTTATCCATGTTTTCTCTATCCGTTAGGATTTGTATCCTTTATGATGTCCTTTTGCATTGATTTTTTTTGGGCAACTTTATCTTTGCATTACAAGTGTGAGTTGTAAGGAATCTATTCTTTTGGACTTATTTTCTCTTTAGGATCCATTATCTCTTTACGATGTTTCCTTATTTTTCCAGCAATATGGGTTGCTTTGTGGTTTAGGATCTTTCTTCTTGGGAGAATAGTATCCTTTTTCACAAATTTCTCCTTATATAAGGAGGCATATCTGGTGAATATGGTGGTCATTTTTTATGATATAATGTGCCATCATTTTTCTCTCTTTCTTCACTTACTATAGTTTGTATTATTTTATGATACATTCATCTTTCTAGCATATGATACTTTGTTTCATGCAAGACATGAACGTATTTGCTTAGCAAATCCTCCTCATGTCTTAAATTGGCATGTTCATCATTTAGATAATCATCTATAATGTCACTCTTTCCTTATTGTTTCATATGTGATGCATTTTCTAGCATACACATATTATGTTGCGTCTTGTCCCTACACTTGGGGGGAAAGGTTGTTTGTACATTCTTTATTTCTTCTTGTCTAAGGATCAACTTTCCTTAGTACAATGGCATTTGTTTATCATGTGACATTCTTTTCCTAAAAGGAATTGTTATTTTGATTGAGATTCTCTCTTACATACAAGAGGTGTGTATCCTTGATCATCACCTCTTCCTTTATTTGCAAAAATATGTCCATTATAAAATAATTCCGTTATTTTGTGCTTCAAAGTTTGTCATCCTTTATCAAGAATCCCTCTTTCCCCTAGAAATATGGAGCTAAATGGGTGCATTCTTGTTATCTTCCCCCTTTTTGGTCTTGAAGATGTTATCTTTGTTCAGACACTCCTCTTGAAGATAGATGTCTTGCAACAAAATCTCTCCCTTTCAAGGGTCTCCTCTCATAAGTGAAATATCCTTTCACGGTTATCTACTTCTTAGCTTCTTAGCGTCAACACTCTTTGCTAAGTTCGTGGCAAACATTGTTGTTTAAGTATATATCCTTATTATTAGAAGTAGTTATACATGATGCTATTTCTTATGATATCTACGACTACATAGCCATCAAAGAGAGGGGGGCATACATACGCACTCCTTTGTACTATATTTATGCACTTTTACTTTTTTCCAGGCAATCCCTTATGGGTATAAGTGGACCTTGCCCATTCCTAGGATTTACATTTACATATAAATATCTCTACGCATAAAGGACTCCAATCCATCCACAGAGAACACACACAAATATTTCTTCATAAATAATGGAGAGCAATCCATTCATGAGGAGTACACATAAACGTACATGCAAACTTTATAGGATCAACTACTGGACATACAACCCCACTAGACCATTCAATTCTACCCTTTTTCATAAGATTGACTATCAGGCATACAACCCCACTAGACGATTCAATCCTATCTTTGATTTTGTGTGGGATTGCTTATCAGGAGCACAAACGTACTAGACTATTCAATCCTACCCTCTTTTTATAGGATTGACTATCGAGCATACAACCCCGCTAGTGGTCCTAACTGGATCTACTTTGTGGTTTTGGTCTCTTCCTCTTGATTCCCATTTGTTAAGGAGTCTTTTGATCCCTTAACCGTATAGCTCCTAACAGGGCTTTTGTAATAGCCTTTAACTGGGCTATATATATTCCTAACCTAGTATGCCCCTAAAAGGGTGATGCAATGCTCCTAACAAGACAAATCTTATTACTGCAGTAGTGAGACTTGTGGGTGCTAATTCCCACCATGGTTTATTTGGAAGATAATTGGAAAGGCTTTTAGATTTGTAGTTGCATTGATTCACCCCCCCACCCCAGTGTCTTATAACACTAACAGTTCTGACCCTTCTTGCGCAAGCTCAATGTGCAAACAAAGTCCCAACCAGACCCATGTTTCTTGCAGCACCATAGACATGGAGATGAGAAAGAAGTGTGATCATGGGGCGAAATTTCCAACATTTTGGGCAAAATTTTCCCAAGGAGGGTGTTGTTGGGCACTTGCATTGAAAATGAACTCTAATCTGCCTCAATTGCTTCACCAATCAGGCCCTTTAGCTCAACTCTCATTCATTTTCCTCCAATTAGACTTGAAACTAAAACCCAAGCTGAAACCATGGGGTGGATATATTATGATTTTTGGGCATAAAAAGGGTTGGATAACGACCCTATTTGGGCAATTGAACCATGAAAGTTTGATCATTTCTATTAAATTCCAGCCCCCCATCATTTGTTTCCTCTCCAAATTTGTTAAATACTTAATGTTTCCTAAGCTGAAGTCAAAGAATCCTTCAATATGGAAGGTGTGAAATTGGGGAAATTTGGGCAAAATGCCCCAGAAGGTCAGCTCCAACAATGCCCCAGAACGGTCGGCTCCAACCCATTTTGGGCAATCCGAGCCAGCAACAGAATATTTCGAAGTCCACAAACCCACCAAAATTCATTCTTTCAAGTGGCTTTTCCATCAAATTTGCCAAGTTCCCATGATTCCAAGATGACATCAAAGAAATTGAGTTGAAGTGGAAGGTTGGAATTCTCATAATTTTGGTCAAAATGCCCAAAACGGGTCAGATTCTGACCCTGTTTGGGCAATCCCACTAAAAACTTAGCCATTTCTACCACAAATATAATCATTTGTCCATTGAATTTAGCCAAGATTTAAACAAATTTTATAGGCACCAAAGTTTTGACATAAAAAAATTGGGCGGAAATCTACCCATCTTGGGAAATAATGCCCAAAAAGGGTCAGATTCCAACCTGTTTTCAGCATTCCAGCCATTGCACAAAAAAAAATCTAAGTGTAGCATTCCCATCTGCTTCATCTACCTTGAAATGAACTTTGCTAAAGGGCGCAGGACTTGAAGAAATGTTGCTATAAGACACCCTAAGACCACTCAGCCTACTGCAGAAATGAAAAGAGGGGTCCCCATTGCAATGGGGCAATGGTGTGTAAACCCCACAACAGAACTCATTGGAAAATGTAGAATCACATCGGCCATTGCATCAAGTAGATCAATGACAAGCATTATTTCGAATAATGCATCGTGGACCCCTTATTAAAAAGAGAAACTGGGTGATAAAAGTGGTTCTTCAGAATCAATGGCAGGTCCCTCCATATCTATCACTGAATTTACAATACCTTTTTATAGTGATTTTTACCTCCATATCTATCACTGGATTTACAATACCTTTTTATAGTGATTTTTATTATTACTCATCTCTGTCTTATTACACTGAGTTAATTTCATTCTATAACATCCAGGCCCCGGGGAACTAATGATTGGGACTAATTTTCAATCAACTAAACCAATTTTCCTCTTAGACAATAGCCATGCAATCCTGTATAAGAAAAGGGAGAAGAATTATGGCATGGTTGGTAGCATGTATTATTTTATGTGTAATATGTGAGATATGATTGGAATTAATAGCTCAACATATGAGACGCTACATATGAGAATTCAATAGAAAATTCTTTCATAAATGCATCACAGTCCATGCAAGCAAAGATGATCATTTGCTATGTATAACCTTAACAAATAAAGATCTCTATCATTAAGATAGTAATTTGTTTCATAATGTAGTATCTAAGCATTATGTACTTCTGTAAAAACTAATGTTGTTGTGTATTTAAATAGAAAAGTCATTATTTGAAAGTTGGGCACACAACAAACAAACCTAACTTTCCCCAGCATAAAACAATGTACATATAAGATATTGATAGATGACTGATCACATTTTTTTCATCAAAGCTCTCATCTGTCTCTTGTGCCTACAACATAACATCTAGGATATACCTTTAGTGTCAAATTCTGTTTTCAAAATTATTTTCTTAACATAGCCTCTTCATAAGGCTTAAGCAACAACTTAAGTGTCTCGCAGACTCTGAATCAGTGGAAAACTCCACTGAAGTCCTTACCCAACACCCATTATACTACCAATCATTGTGCACTAAATAAAAGAGTCCTCCCCATTCCTAATAACATCAACTATGATAATCCCCAAAGGAGATCACTGCTTACTAAAAGCCAATACAACCTCAGATCATTAACTTGTCAGATTATCCCACCACAATCCTAAACTATAGTGCATTTAATTTCTTCCAATTTCAGACAATATCAGCAGAACGAATACAAAAAATAAATTACTTTTTTCAAGGCATTACTCTGTTCTTTTAGACAAATTAATTATTATTCTATAAATGCATAATAGACACATTCCTTCATCCATGGGCAATAATATAATTTCTTTCTTTCTATCTTTAAACTACCGTTGCTCCATGATACGTCTACTAAGTACAAGGCAAACAAATACATGAAATTAAATAATTCTTGTCAATCACCAAAGTGAAATCATATCAGGAAAAATGGACTGCAAAAATGTTGAACAAATCTATCAAATAACTATTATTGCAAATAACTGATTTTTTTTTTTTAAATCATTTTCTAATTACTAAAATCGTTCGGAATCAGCAGACAAGATTAATCGAGTTAAAGAGTCTTCCAAAGTAATATCACAATTAATCTCAGTCAGTGCCATCCATTAGTTTTTAGAAACTAGGATGCTTTTCACTACATTAATAAATTCTTGAAGAGTCCTGTTCATTGATGTTATCACTCACACACATCATACCACTGGAGATTGGAATCCTCCAAGATTCACAGTACGACTCGGAGCACAATATGCACTGACCATACAAATACTCATATTTATCAATTGAAACATATAAAAAGTATTTTGTGCACCTCTGTAAAGACTCTCAACACTACTACAAGATAGACCCGCCCATCATGTCTCTGGTAATATATTGGACCTTCAGATGCATTATTATAACATTGAACCACCTCTCAGTTGCAGTATCATATCATTCTTAATGATGTTACACAAACTACTAAGAAAGTAGTGACCTAGACAGTCCAATATTCTGAACTCTTAACAGTGGTCTCAGACTCAGTATTTTAGTGTGTTTTAAATATTTATTATTTTTTCCAACTGGAACAAGAGAAAGCAAGCCGATTGCATCTTTTGCCTCATAAAACTCAAAGATGAAGAAACAAAACAAAAACAAATTTGTGTTGCAAGTTTTACCTCTGACTTTGTCTCTGTAACTAGAATGAAGAAGAATTGCTGCTCAAATATTTAGGTCCACCATTCCTAAACTACCATTATAACGGTATTCCTCTATCAAATTCTGGACATTATGAAAAATAAGATTTCAAGATACTTCTACAGACTATACAGTCTCTCAAGGTGGAGCTTAGGCCAGGCAAATAATTTCTGGCATATTCAACACAATCAAAGAGATGACTGAGTCTAAATAAGCAGGAATCAAGGATGATAGCAGTCGACTGTATGGCTCTCACAGATGTGAATCCAGCCAATTTATGTTTATAATCAATGAAAAAATTAATAGCTTTTCTAGCTGATGTACCTACCAAGTTTTGCAAGGAGATACTGATATCAAGCCAGTGAAGACCTCCTAAATACAGTTTCTACTCAAGGAAGCTAGAATTTTCTTCATGATGACAGAATCCTTTCCAGTTCCAAATGAAAAAAAATATCAAACTTCAAATAGCCTTTGAAATTTTAGTTTTTGAAAAGGGGATCTTCCTCGTTTGATTGTTCAACAATTCCATTTCGAACTTTAGACGTTAGAGTGTCTAATTGTTTTGGCCCTGATGGATGGGGGCTTTTAAAAGTACATCTAGATAAATAAGTTGAGTAAGACTAAGACATCTACCTGAGTCTGGAAATTCACAAGATCCGGGGTTGATTTCCAATTCGATGTACCTATTCCTTGAAATTGGTATAGTTTTGGTTTGTTTTCTAAAAGAAATATGCATTGCTCCTTATCCACAAAAAATTGTTTGTGTCCAGCAGATTAGATATTTTTTAATAGTTTTTCATACCTTGCCAAACAAGGACTTCCATATTGTACTGTGCACAAATGAAAGAATGCCCAGTAGTCTCGTCTCCCTTCTGTTTCCCTGCAAAATATAATATCCTCTAAGACGAGTGGAAAAAGAAATGAGGTGCAATCTCTAAATTCATTCTCATCAAACTTCCTATAATAATTCAGCTCAAATTAAACATTAATTATAAATTAACTAGAACATACAACATAAGACATGACAGCCAAAAGGATCAAAATATAGAACAGAGACAGAAAAATTCTACCTTTTCTCTGTAGCATAGGAGCTCCAACACTCTCAACCCCACACCATAACCTGCATCCTCAAGCCTGGTCTTGATGTCCAGGGCAGAGAAAAATAATCAATGATGTAAGAAGTTGCAAGAAAAGCCTTCCATGTCTTTGTATATCTCCAAAAATAGGAATTCTTGTGATCTCAATTTTTAATGCTTTTGGCATCACATGAATATCACACAAATAGCATGCCCATTTCATGTTCTTGGTGGAAAAATCCCAAAACCAGTTAACAATAAAAGCCTATTGGTGTTTTCAACATTATAAATTCAAGTTCATGAGTCGTTAAAGGCTAGAACAAGAACAAAAATGTACTTTGGGCATCTTTGTGATGTAAGGATATATGTTGAGAATTATGTATCTTTATAAAACATGTAGTCCCTCAACTATATATAGTTATACTATCCGACACTGAAGTTCAGAGTCTGAATGAAGAATTTGGACTACAATACCTAGTGTGAAACCTGCAGTATTGTGATTTAATTGAAAATAATAAAATTTAACAACAAATTTTGCAAGCCAAAAAGTGATCCATCTTATTCTAAATCGGAGTTTACACAAAGTCTAATGGGTCCCAAGGGTCACCAATATCCCTTGGAAATGAAAATAAGAAGTCCACATATAGATTAATTACAAAATAAACTCTGAAAACTACCAAAACTATGAAATATTATTTAAAAAATTAGGTCTACTTGGAGAAGTCATAACTTACTACTCCTAGCTTGAAATTGTGAGCCATTAACTTTGTTGGAAAGATCTCCAAGAGTTCTATTTTTAGTGTCCGAAGGTATAAGCAAAGCGCTTGGAGGCTACAAAGCCCTAAAATTCCCCGAAGACCTTCTGAAATGCACAATCCTAAAACATTAAAAAAAAACCAAAAAAATAGAATTCAATATTTTCCCAATTCTGCATGTGCCAACATCCTCTGCGTCATCCTGAATTGTGATTTGAACATTCCTTCCCCCTTGAGAGGAAATGGGCCCCATTTCATCCACACTTTGCAGCAAATGTGGAAAACAAACCTAGATTTTTTCATGTCTAAGCCACTTGCATCGATGAACAAATTGTCCCACTTTCACCACACAATACAAATAGATAGTCTGGTTTCTTAAGTTCTTCACAACAACCTCCACCACTTGATCACTGTGGAGTGAATTAGTAACTTCTAGATTCAACTCTATATGATTGATTTCCTCTACAACATCTGCAATGTCTAGTAAAGGAGGGAATTAAGGCTTCAACAACTCTATATTGAAGACTGGATGAATACCCAAAAATGATGGTAAGTTAAGTTCAAATGCATTTTCACCAACTTTCTTGATGATCTTCTAGGGACCTATTGATGTGAGTTTTTGTACAACTACATAACATATTAGCAATTGAATATCTAATACAAAGGATCAAACACACAATTCCTCTCTTGAAAAGTTAATGCTCATGGGACATGAGAATAACTCCAATGTTTCTTACACCTATGGATACTCGCTCAATTTATCGATGTGATTTGTTGGTAATCACGTTTACGTTATTCATTCAAGGATGACGGGTTTTTTTGGTGAGGTGGTGATGATTTTGTATTAGTGTCAGGTGATGTTGATGGTGACAGTGATGGTGGAGGATGTCGCGCCAGATAATGTTGATTGCACGAGGAGGCAATAATGCTTCTAATGACTTCTACCTTCCTAACTTTCTTAGAGTGAAATTTGACTACTCAACTACTCGCTATTCTACTCCTACTCCTATGAATGGAAAGATTAGCAAATGGACGGGGATCAAATCTAATGAAAGTTAACTAGCAGCTCCACCTCCATAGATGCAATGATTCAGATGAAAAATAAACTAGTTTACCACACAAGGCTTCCCAACAAGCCACTAGGATGCTAGTGGCCTAGTATTGATCCCTATCAAACATCTACTAATGCTACCATACAACTATCCATCTACTTTACTCTCACTTAACAACTTGAAATGCAACCAGCTTTAACAACTTGAAAAGAAATTTTACTCTAACTATTTGGAAGTAGAAACCAGGCAATAATACCAAAGGCTCTTATTCACTATGCAAGTCACAACAATGAGAAAGAAATAGTGAATTTTGGCATTATCTTTGCAACAATTTTTTCCGACTATTACAAATGAGAGCAAATGGCCTTATATAGAGGCCAAAATGTACAACCGATGGTAGAGATAAAGAGGCAAAACTGATGATCCGGATTGGATCCTAGGAACTCTAATTAGGATTGCCACCCCATCGGCCAATGAGAAGACGCCACCTTGTTAATGGACCAATGAAAAAAGTGGAAAGTGGCAAACAATGAGAAGGCACCAAAATGGTGGCCAATCAAAATTAGACACTTGTCCTATTCTAGAAGAAAGAGAAATTGCCACTTGGGGCTTACATCAAATGATCTTCTAATATAAATCTCCCTTTTTCTTTCGTTCTTTTAGCTAAGGCAATGAACCTAGCTAGCCTTTCGTTGACTTCCTCCAAGGGAGGGCAAGATGTATGCTTTATCTTGAGCTCTATCGATTTCATTACGCTGCTTGCTGCATGTAGTGTCTTCTCATGATCCTTCTCATATTCTTTTGCAAATCCGATAAAGGCATTGAGGGAGGAAAGGGTGTTCAAATATTTCTTCTTAATAGCAACCTTTCCTAACTCATCCAATCTTGATCCAAGTCTTGTCTCATTGATGTCCTCTTCTTTGATGTCTTCAAAAATGACGGATTTACTAATCAAATCAAACCTAGATGCACATTCCATAACCAACTCTGGACAAGGCAATATAAGAGGAAAAGCTGCTACGTGTACAATTCCGCTTCTATATATCTTCTTTGCCAAGGGGGATTGTCCTTTCTTCAATCTATCCTTTACCTGTAGCATATTTACTGTTCCGACATTGGTATTGGTTATTTGCCTCATTTTCGAGAAGAAAGTTGTTTTGGGCATCATATCCTCTGTCTTTCTTAGTGTTTGTTCCATTAGGGTTCTTGCTTGCACTAACATCTACCACCTTGTCAACCCATGATGGGATGGTGAAGTGGTGGATGATGAATGTGAGAAGAACCAAGGGAGACAATGTCTAGACAAAAACGAAAGAGAGAAATCCGCTTAAAGACCCCTTTCAACTCTAAATGATTTGAAATTACCTTTACCAATAGCCGGGTCTTCTTTTTGGAATTTAGGATCAAACTTGAGAATTTCAAATCCCTTGCAAACCTTGATGTCCTAGCTGGAAAAAATCAGAATTTAGTGTTCTCGGAATTGTCCACCATTTACCCAAAATAATTAGACCTTTGATCACAATGACGACCTCCAAATGAAATTGCCCAAATTAGGGCAGAAATCGCAGCTTCCAAGCAAAAATCAGACCTTGCAAAAAAAATCACCTAGCAATGGAAAGTTTTAGATCTGCCCTCCAAAAGTCACCTAGGGCATAAATCACAGCCCTAATAGAAGGAGAAAATCACCCAACAATGCAAAATCTGCCTACACAAAAAATCACCAAGGTCTGCAAATGTTTACAATTGCAAGCAAAATTGCCCAACAATGAAAATCTGCTCTCCCAAGAGAAATTGCCAAAGGATATAGAGCTGCTCCAAGTCAAAATCGCTAACACCATGAAGAGGAAGAGTGAGAAGTGAGGAGAAAAGGGGAAATAGCTTCCTCTTATACCCAACTTGCCTCTCCTTCCTAGCTGGCTGGCCAACTAGGACCTTGGAAGCAAGAAAATATTAATTAGAACACCAAAATTGGCCTCCAATTAAATGCTTGGCCAAATATTAACTTTGCCAAGATGAAACTTACTTTTTTGAATTGCCAATTAGACCAAAATTGCAAAAAAAAAGTAAATAACGCCTTGGAGATGCTAAATATTTCCATTTATTGATGATTTAGCCATTAATATGTCATTATAATCAGATTTTGGCTAGCCAAAAGCCATTTTTCAATATTAACTTACCAATTTCATTAAAGGCTTAAAATATTTTCAAGGCAAATTTAATCCATTTAATGCCAATTTTTGCAATTCAATTCAAATCAATTTTGCTAAGCAATTTTAATTTTTTAACACATAAAATTATTTCTCTAAAGTCTAAAATCAATTTTGCAACTTGATTTCATCATCAAAAAATTTTTTTAAAAATTTAAGATTTTCCAAAAAAACCCAAATCTAACAAAATTTCACTTTTTTGAAAATTATCCAAATTCATACAATCATATCCAAATTTTCAAAAGAAATTGTCTAAGTACAAATTTTACGATTTTATCCTACCAAGCATTGTTCTTTGAAATTTGTCCTGCCCAAGGATGAAATTGGTCATTCTGGAAAATCAAGCTTAAAACTGGTTGAAAATGAGTCTAACCATCTCCCCACTGGCCCTGAAGGTGTCCAAGATTTAATGTTTTCAAAAAAAAAAAAATCGAATCAAAAATTTTTTTGGACAACTTCAAAAATTTGCCAAGGCAATAAAAAAAGGGGGGGTCCCAAAGTTTTGGGGCGATGGTGTGAGAACCTCACAATAGGACCATAACAAAGAGGGGGAAGCTTCCTATGAGGGCCTTGCAATCATTCCATTTGAAAATGCAACCATACCTTATACCCAACTTGGAGATATGAGGATTCTAATGATCATCATGCTTGTGTTTATACTTCTTAGTGGTCTGCTCTAAAATTTCATGAACTTGCTGCTGCAAATTATGAATTTTATTAATCAACCTCATCACTTTTTTATTAATATACCTCATCACTTTGTCCTTCTCCTTATCCAAGCATGGTACCAAGTCAGGTTGCAGCACTAGTATAGAAGCATTTATTGGTGTTAAAGGCTGATATCCAAGACAAACTTCAAATGGGCTATGGTCAGTTGAACTATGAATTGTCCTTTTGTAGCTATGTTGCACATATGGAAGGCTCTCATCCCATGTACAGGGATGTTATGAGTGATAGATACGCAGAAATGAGTTATCATTTGATTGACAACCTTTGTTTGACCATCTATTTGAGGATGGAATACAATGGACTTTGTTAATTTTGTGTCCATCATTGCCCATAATAAAGACCAAAATTTACTAAGAAACCATCCCTATCTGAAATAATGCTTCTTGGTAGCCCAAACATGCTCAAACAAGAGTTTTGCAATTGCTTCTGCAATGATTGCCTTTATATAGACCACCAAGATTGCCATTTTTGAAAATCTATCTACTACAACATATACACAATCATGCCCCTATCTAGTGGTAGGAAGACCAAATATAAAATCTATAGAAATTAAGTGCCAAGGTTTTTATGGAATGGGAAGTGGCAAATATAGACCAAGCTTACAATTTAGAGGCTTTGCGATGGCACATGTTGTACAAGCTTGAATTTATGTTAGCACATCATTTTTCATTTTTGACCAGTAAAATATCCTTGAAGAATAGCAATAGTTTTACCTATTACAAAACAACCTACAACCTTATTGTAGTAAGCTTCCCATATCAATTTCTTATGTTCTACCTCATGCACACAAGTTTGGCTGAGATGACAAAACATTCCACCTTGCAAATAATAATCATTCACATGTTTACCTTCCACAGCTGAGTGTATACCTCACCAAATTCATTATCATATCCATACAAGTGAGCCCAAGTTTATGTTTCGTGACCACATGATTCTAACATTATGCTTATTCCTCCAATTAGAAGCCTGCTCAAACAATTTGCTACCTTATTGGTGCTTCCTTTCTTATGGCGAATATTGAGATGAAATTGTTGAAGATAACTTTGTTGCCTTTGGTGCCTATCTTTTTGCAATTTGCCTTGTGTTTGCAATTATTTTAGAGCTTTGTGATCTATGTGGATGATAGTTTCCTTTCCCAAAATATAATGCTTCCATTGCTTGCAAGCTTGAACAATAATATATAATTCTTTATCATAGGTGGGATACCTACACACTGTATCAAAAAAAGTCTCACTATGGTAGGCAACCGGATGACCATGTTGCATGAGGACTGCTCCTAGGTCATATTCTGATGCATCAATTTGTATTTCAAAAGACTGTTGTAAATCAGGAAGAGATGAAACTGGTGCAGAAAATAACCTTTGTTTTAACTCCTCGAAATACTATTATTGAGCACCTATCCACTTGAATTTTTCTTGCACTCCTCCTTGTAATTGATTTAAAGGCCAAGAAAAATGTGAAAACCCAAACACAAATCTGCGATAAACGTTAGCCAACCCCAAGAAGCTACACAACTCTATGAGATTCCTTGGAGCAGGCCAGTCTTTAATTATTTGTATCTTTTTAGGGTCAACATTAACACCCTCATTGTCAATAACATAACCCAAGTATTCAATACTTTGCATACCAAAAGAGCATTTTTCCTTGTTCGCATAGAATCCATGGCCTTGCAAGTAGAAAATACCTATTCCACATGTTACAGATGTTCTTCCAAGTTTTGTTGAGAATGAGAATGTCATCTGTTAAGGTTGTAGCTTTTGTTGGATTGATTTTATCATGAGATACCTTGTTGATGGTAAATTATCTTTAAGATAAATATCTTATATATAATATATATTATATGTAATATAATATATATTATATATATTACACATTATATATTATATATATTACATATTATATATTATTACCAATAATATATTACATATGTTATTAACATATTAATACTACATATATTATTAAGATTACATATATGCTTAAGATGAGTTACATATATGGTTATTTATATTACTATTATATTAATATGTTAACTAGTGATGTTTAACCGTAGAGACATGTCTCTTCATCAAACATGTCTCCTCTCATTTATGAGTCCTCAAATCTACATTTGGAAAATCATCAATAACAATGGCTATGATTCTACATTTGCACAAACAATCCTAGAAATTAACATGGTATCAAAAACAAATTGCAAATAAAGACTACAAGACTAATATTCATGCAAAGTCCATCATATATGAAATTGAGAGAATAATCAACACAAATAACTGTAACTTAAGATCGATACATTTTTGTTGCTTGAAAGTAAAGGAAAACTAGCACATGGGTGAAACTAGGCCAATCCACTATCAGATAGGACAAAGAGAGAACGAAGAGCACAATCAATGTACAGGCATAGACTTTGGAGTAAAACCTATAAAGATAATGCAATGTTTTAATGTCAGTTTTGACCTCGGTTTGAATAAAAGCCCGCATATATATCATTGGCAATGGTTGGCTGAATAATTTCAATCACCGTTTCAGTGGACCAACGACATTGAATGAATAGAGAGGACAATAAATAATTAAGAGAGCAATTCCCAAATAACAAATTGGCCAGACTAAAAATATATAAGAAAGAATCACGGTTCAGAACTCAAACAATCACTAATTTCCAAACATTTGTAATAGATAGTGACTTAGACATTTGGCATACGAAGGAGAGACTAATAGTAAGTACACTCAAGAATTGTGTCGATTCAAATCTGAAAACCAAGAATCAAAAATCAGATAGAAGTATGATAATCTGCACAAATATCACCAACAATGTGACTTTGGAAATTATCTACTTCCACGTTAGCAACTATCATGAGGAGGGGCTTGTCAAAGGATGAGGAATCAATATTAAGATCATCGACCCCTCTATGAAAGAAGACAAGCTGCCACATTGGATATTGCATGAATCGAATAGAACGTATGAAGTCAGCATTTTGTGTGTCAGTGTTATAGTGAGGAGGGTCCATTAAAGACATGGGTACCTAATACCATCAAGCAATTGGAGGTAGTGAAAAGTATTTTGATCACGAGTGGAAAAGGGGATAAGAGGGAGGGATCCTTATCTATAAACTGTCATTGCAGAAGTTGTATTGATACAAGACTCATTGTTCTTATGTTTTGTTCATGACCGATTGTGCATTCATAATTGTTCATTTACGGGAGACACTTCCTTTATATTTTATGTCTATCATTATCACCGAATAAGCACGATATGGATTACTATATTAGATGACTAGGCATTTTGTGTGGACATTACAAAAGAATTTTAAACATACATTTCCAGGTGAGCTATCTCATGTGCCACGAGAGCAAAGAGGACCCACCCCATGCAAAATTAATGAGAAAATAATGAGAGACATACACAATAAATCATGGTTGGTCGAATATGAAGGTGACAAAGATGAAAGCAAATCAGTATAAGTTGGTCTCCCATAAAGGAAAAGTGTAAATATGGAGTGATTGAGTTTGAAAAGTCACAACCTTTGTGTGAAAAGAGGAATTCAATTTGAAATCCATGTATATCATACGAGGTGCACATTAAGAGGAAGGGTGCTAATAAACGAAGGCAACAACTCATATAATCACCACATTTGAAATGAATTTATAAGTATTTAATATGTCACTCACGATAAGAGAAGGTAAAGAATATAAAGTCATGAAGGGCCACCAAAATGAAACCTAAAATTATAGGAGGTCAAACAAGTGAGGTATGTTATGTAAAGGTAACTTGTTTTATTAATACAAAATTTGTTTTTATTTGTTAAACGAGTTTATTATATAACTTTTCTTATATATATATATAGAAGATGGAATATATGCTTGTATATTTCAATTAGACATTTATTTAAACTATTCTCTCTTCTTTTTGTATTTCTATACATACTATATGAGATATGTGCCTTGATCTTTTCCTCTATTATGTTATTGCAGGAAGAGGGAGATTGAGATTCAGAGGGAGCCTGACATGTTATTAGAGGCAACCTTGAAGGAGAGGGAAAAGACTGAGGATGTTATTTAGTTAACCTTCAGTGAACTTGGTCTTATTGATTAAGAGGGAGTTAACAATGTTGAGATGGATTCTCTAATGTTGATAGCATAATTTTAGTGATAAGGAAGTATGAAATGGGAATGCAAATTCAATGAATAAGAATGTACATTTACTGTCAAAATAAGATATTCATATAAACTACCACCTTAAAAAATCGAGAGCGAAAACTTTATTTCAATTAATACAAAAGGTGCTAGGCACCGTGGGCCCACCTTTTGAGAGACAACTTACTAAGGAGAGGGTTCATCACAGTGGTAGCTAAGATAGGAAATATGTGATTTAGTTGAACAAACATTTTGTTAATAGGGTGGATATGCATTGAGATCTCAAATAGATTACAAGCTTACTCCTAAAGCAAATTGGTCAAAATTCTCCGACTCCATAAAATGAAATGAGTGGAAATAATAATATTCAATGTTTCCACTATCTAACTAGCTCATCAAGGTCTTTAGCTCATTTTGGACAGCAAGGGCAACACAAATCAGTTTGGATAAGTGGATCAAGCATTGTCTAAGATCATCTCGAATAAACAACCCGACAATTGAAGAGGGTCTTGGTTGGGAAGGAATCATTGGGCCACACATAACATGAGAGCACGGATATGGGTTTTTTTAGATCTGATATTTGGATCGGTTTTTTTTACTTGCAGAAGGGGTAGATCTTAGATTTGGGGAAATCAACATGAGAGATGATGCCAAAGGAATCCATATTTCATCTTATGCAAAATCATTCAACAATATAAGAATGAGTGGGAATTTTACATTGTGGGGGGCATAATAGTCAATGTTCCATTCCCACTTGAACCTTCTTTAGAGGGGAGATGTTCCACATACAATCTAAGAAGACAATTTCTATATCTTCATGTGCAGATAAGTATTCTTATCTTTTACATTTATCTACTCATTGTAGTCTCTCTCTTATTTGTGATTCTATACATACTATAAGGGTTATTTGCCTTGATCTTTTCCGTTCTATTTGAGTATACTCTTACAAGAGAAGAAGGTTAGTACTTTACATATGCTACCAAATATTGTGCAGACTCAAGTTAATGTATCGTACCTCCAAATACCCCAATCATCAAGATGGATAAAGTGAGGCTCTTAAAGCGAACATCTTTGATGATAGACATTATGAAATTCTTCTACATTAAGAAAGAGTATGACACTTCTTCTAAAGGTAACCCAAGAGCTTAGAAGATTGATACACAGAGGGAGTCTAGAAATACATGTGGGTAACTGCATGATTTTATTGGGCCACTCCTATAAATATCATGAGGAAGTGATGCCTTATCACTAGAAAATTAGATATCGGATTCAGAGTGAATCTGACAAGAATCCTTGGGGAAGAGAATCTCTAACAAAGTAACTACTGGACCTGACTTCCCAAGATCATTGTTCAGAGGGAAAAAATTTAGAGATACAATCCTTTGAGGATGATATCTTTTTTATGGGGAGAAATTGAAACTCCTTGTAATGCTTTCTTCTCTGTGAGAAAAGTTACGGTGAAAGCCTTTATACCACCCTCTAACTAGGTTCATGGTGGTTACTATTTCACATATGATATGTAATGAAAGGTGACAATTTTTCATTAACATATATGAACAAAAGGTAACCATTATAAGATGACGATCTTATAAATGGTAGACCTGTTATCATGACAGACTTCATTAGATTGTTGTACCAAAGTGCTAGAAATCATGTAACGAACAGACAAAAGGTAACCATTGTAAGGTGGTGATCTTATAAATGGTAGACCTGTTATCATGGTTCTTTGGGCCGGATCTTGCCAAACACCATGATAACCAACTTGTTTTGGTTCTTTGGGCTAGATCTTGTTGGACACCATAGTTACTACTATAGACCACACTTAAGGTGGTGTTTTAAAGTTATGGAAATTGCTTCAATTGTGTGTTATGAAAGGTGAGAAGTTTAGCCTCATAGTGAATTGAATATCATACTTGTTGTCAGTAAAATGTATAATGTAGCCGACGGGTAGAATAGTATCCGAACGGGCGCGTGACGCTTGAGTCACCCCTTCGGAAAGGTATATGTATACGTCCGAGATGGACTTTGGAATCATCATAGATCATTGTAGTCATTGTAATCGGATTGTAATTTGCAAGTGCATACATGAATAAAGTACCTGTTCTGAATTGAATCGTGTTATACATGTGTTGAACCTCTTAGCCTATGCGGTAAACATTTGGCGTCGTTGCCAGACGAACCTGGAACAAAGGAATGATATGAAGATTGATGCCGAATTTGCCAAACAAAGATCGGAATAAGGTGAAAGATAAGAATGAACTAAGTATAGCAAAAGAAATTTTAATTTTAACACAGCAAGCAGAACGCAGACAGAGACTTCAGCAGATTGCCGAGGGGCACCAAAGGGGTGAAGAGGCACAGACGGAGGGAGTGCACTCACCTAGTAGGCTGAGGAGTGCCGAGGAATTGTTGGAAGAAACTCGACAACGCTTGAATTTGGTGGAGGAAACAAGGGAAGAAATCCTTAACCTGTATACGCCGAGGGGAGAGTGTCCGAACGGAAGGGAAGCAACTCGCACGACTCGGAGTGCCGAGGGAGCACGAGCGTGGAGGGATCTCTTCGTTCTTGATACACCAGACAAACGGATACAGGCGGAGAATAGAACATCACTTGAAGACTTTTCACCAGACAACGCGGTTGTTGGGAACAAGACTGTTGTCCAGAATAGCGCGGGAAGACAGAACAGCACGGGAGTCCAGAATAGCACGGGAACACAGAATAGCACGAGAATACAAAACAGCGCGGGAATACAGAACAGCGCGGGAGTCCATAACAGCGCGGGAGCTCAGAACAGGGCGGGTACACAAGTACCTCAAAATCCAAGACAAGTAACGATGGCTGGCCCTAAAGAAAAGTTACCCAAGTTTCACGATGATGGTTCAGCAGACCCTATCAGACATTGTAAAACGTGTGAAACCATATGGATGGCAAATGGTGTGACAGATGAGGATGATTGGGTAAGACAATTTCCAGCGACCCTACGGGGTGTGGCGATAGACTGGTTTTCTGACACTAGTCCTCAGAAACTTAATACATGGGAGAATGTTAAAAAAGAATTTATAGAAGAATTCAGATTACTCCGAGATGATAATGAAATAGTGGCAGAAATCTAGAGCACCAAACAAGGAAAGAATGAGACAGTCCGAACCTATGCCAGGCAACTAAAGGAATTGATCGGAAAGATGGAGAGTCAACCAGCGGATGGGTTGAAAAACGGTGGTTCGTGGAGGGGCTATGGCCGGCTCTTAAAAAGAAAATGAAAATTGTACCACCATCATCGTACACCGATGCATACACTCGTGCCATGGATTTAGAAAGTGAACAGAAAACAAGTAAGAAGAAGAAACATAAGTCCTCTGATTCAGATGATTCATCCTCGAAGAGTAGTAGTAGTGATGAGGAATCAAACAAGAAGGTGAAAGCGCTACAAAAAAACATGCTGCGGATGATGAAAGAATTCAAAAATTTGAAAAAGAATCCAGATACAGTAAAAGGAGAACTGTGGTGTACAGATTGCAAGGAGGACAGACATACGAAGGGTCCATGCCCGAAGAAGCAGTTTTGTGACATCTGCCAGGTGGCAGGGCATTCCCTAAAAGAGTGCCCGTTTAACTTGAAAGCAAAGGGACACCAGCAGGTGTTACTCACACAGGAAGCGTCGAACAATAGCAACAACACGGGCAATGATGCAACTTCAGGTGGCTATCGAAATAATAATAGACGCGGATGGGGTGGAAACGATAACAATAACAATGGAGGCCGGAGTAGAATACAATATGATGCGAGTGAACGACCGATGATACAGTGTCGGGCATGTAATTTTTGGGGTCACTTTGCGAGGGACTGTACTACAAAAGAGACGCCGCAACTACTATGCAGATGGTGTGGTCCGGGGGACCATGAAGATTCAAAATGTCCAAAGCAAGGCGTAAATTTATTAAGTATTGGAACATGTGATGAAAACGTGTTGGCGATCACGCGGGAGCAGGTGAGGAAGGCAAAATATCCGAATGCGAAAGAAGAGGAGAGGTTACAAAAAGCCCGAACAGAGATAGAGAAGCAGATGAGAGAGGAGAAGTCACAAGTAAAAGACACTATGGAAACTTTGAAAAGAAACTTGGCGGAACAAGACATGGTGAAACAGATAATGCAAATGGAAGTACCAATTAAATTAAATGATCTTCTTCTCACCATGCCACAGTTACATACGGCTATTATAAATATGACACCGTCCCCGAGAGTAACGGAGGAAGCAAAGGATAGTACGGAAACAACCATTGCAGCAGCAACAGATCCGATGTTACTAGCACTTACGACAGGTAGACATCCAGCAGTGGTGGAGATAGGCATTCTGGGTACGGTGCTAACAGATACAATAGTAGACGGAGGATCGGGAGTGAATGTGATGCCAGAAGATATCTGGAAAAAACTCGGACAACCAACACTATGGCCACCCACCTTTCAGTTACTTACAGCAGATCAACATGGGATAAAACCCTTGGGCACTCTAATGGCGCAGCCGGTAACAATTGGGACACAACTATTTTTACTGGATTTTGTAGTTATTCCATTAAAGAGAAGAGGGTACGACACCATCCTAGGACGGGGGTGGCTGGTGCAAGCTAAGGTAAAGCATGATTGGAAAAGGAACACCCTGTCAATGGAGAAGGGAGGTAGGAGATTTATAATCGATTTGCATACACAGATGGTAGGAGAAGAAGCCGCGTCGTCGGACTCAGAAGGATGTGGCAAGAGTGATGACGAAGGGAAAAAGAGGATGGAACCAAATGATGAAGGGGTGCTGAGAATAAAAGGAGGGTCAACTGATGACGACCTAGATTCAGTAAACAGATTGCTACATTGGCAAATGGAAGATTATGAAGTCTTTTCGAGTTGCAATATTTTGAGTGTCGAGGAAGGAAAAGAAGGCCATAAGTTTCCGAAGGAGTACAGTGAACTAAAGGAAGGAGAAGCACAGGTCGATGAAACACTAGCCCATACGTTCAGTAAAGATAAACCGATGAAGTATGAAGAGCTAACGGTGAAAACAATGAACTTGGGTGATGAGGAAAATCCAAAGAACACTCTTGTAGGAGATGATTGGAACCTAGTATTGAAGGCAGCAGCTTGGACGTATAGAGACTTAAAAGGAGTACCACCAGAGCTATGTGTCCACCGGATACCATTAATTGAAGGTGCGGTACCCGTACGGAAGCGGCCGTACCGAAGGAATAAGAACTATGTAGAATAGGCCGTGGAAGTTGCACAAAATAGGTGGAAGGTATGGCATTAGAGACATTTAAAATTAAACAGGTTTCAACTTGGTCAGTTAGTACTAAAGTATAATGGACGAAATGAAATAAGGCCTGGAAAATTTAAAGTTAAATGGGTTGGACCATATAAGATACGAGAAGTTGGATATAACGGAGCAATTAAATTGTGGACACTGGACGGAAAAGAAATACCAGATGCCGTAAATGGATCAAAGTTGAAAATACATCGGGAAAGCAAGGATCCTCTGTGCGCAAGGAAATGAACGAAGAAAAGATATCTGTAAATAATGTAAATAATGTACATATGTATAATATTAAAGCCGAATATAGTTAAAAAATCAAGTGATAAACTGTAAAAGTATGAAGTGATAAAATGAAAGATGAAGCATAAAACGTATTAGAATTCTGGAGGAACAAAAGCCTATAGTACGACTATAGAAAACATCATCAGATGAAAAGTATGCAGAAAATGGAGCAAAATAACAAAATGATAATAAAGGGAGGAAATTTTAATAAAGTGAGTTCAGAAAGAATTGAAAAAGGAGTCCTTAATGATTGTACGGCCTTCCTTTATGACCGTACAGACTCGAGCTTTGTAATGCAAAGTTAAAAATATATATAATACTATACTACCTTAAAGTAATAAAGTTGTAAATTATGACAAGAAAGGACCGTACGGCTGTTGATGCCTGGAGAAAACTAATAAAGGACCGTATGGCCCCTAGGAGACTATAAAAGAAGACCGTACGTCAGACCCAGCATAGAAGAGTGAAATGAAAGACCGTACGGCCCTTGGAGACACAGGGAAGCTGAATGGAAGACCGTACAGCCTGAGAGAGACAGAGGAGAGCTAAATGGAAGACCGTACGGCTTGAAAGAAAACAAATTGTAAAAGGATGACCGTACAGCCTGAAAAACTCACATAGGCTGGAGATATAAGCCCGTATGGTGAAGAGTAGTGACCATACGGCCTTGAGGTTTTTTGTTTAGTTTATAAATGAAACCGTACTAGACCATACTGTCCTGTACGGAAGATAGACCGTACGACCTCTAGTGAAAAGATGATACCGTACGATGGAATAGCGAAGGATACAAAGAAAGACCGTACGGTCCTAAGGTAAGTCGAAACACAAAGAATCATTGATGTCCATATGGCCCAGAACATAAGCAAGGAATAGCGTAAGAAGACCGTATGGCTTTTCCGTACGGATTGGGCAACCAGAGGAAAGGGAAGAAGGTCGTACAACGTACGACAAGGGAGAAGCTGGGACAACTATACGAAGGGTATCAGGAAAGGAAGAGGAATTGCTGTAGCCGATTCACAAAGCAAGTTTGCAGGAAAGAGGATGTGGAAGAGCAAGCAAAAAACAAAAAAACGACGACAGATTGAAACAGTTCGGAATGAGTAATGCATGATGCCAAAGGGAAGGGTAGACATAAGCAGTTGCCAGAAAGAGTGTGGAATCGGAAAAAAATGACAGAAATGGTGTGTTCCGTGCAGTTTTGTGTGGGTTTCGAAGTGCTAATTTGGTCTTGGCAGCGAGGGGCGTGGCACCTCGACCCCGCCCTGTACTGCCCTAGGACCCTGCGGGGGCGCTGCCCCTAGACCCCCAGTCGTTGCGGATATCAGTCATGGCAAGTGTGACCAGTTGATGAGACCTTGAGCTGTTGTTGTAGGCATGAGTGTTTGTGTGTCAGAGGAGGCACTTGGAGTAGGTGTTGGGCATGAGGCTGTCTTGGTGGATGTGTAGAGAGCTCGGGAGGAGCTGATCATCCAGTTGAAGGTAGTATGGCGACACTTGGCTCAATGTAACCAGGAGTTGGAAACAAAGCAAGCAGCACAGGTGGCTATCAAGGTCAACTAAGGAGATAGTATTGTGTTAGCAGAGGCTACAGATACAACGTGGGTTGGAGACCAGTTTGGTGCAGGCATAGGATGAATGTGAAAGTGATGCGATAGAAACGGATCTATCTTGTTGTAGTTAGTCAATTAATGTATTTTGTGGTTAATTTGTCTCAGATATTTTGTAATTGTCGTCCGGAGACGACCTCTCTTTTGGGGGGGGATGATGTTATCGGTAAAATGTATAATGTAGTCGACAAGTAGAATAGTATCTGAACAGGCAGGTGACGCTTGAGTCACCCCTTTGGAAAGGTATATGTATACGTCCGAGATGGACTTTGGAATCATCATAGATCATTGTAGTCATTGTAATCGAATTGTAATTTGCAAGTGCATACATGAATAAAGTACCTGTTCTGAATTGAATCGTGTTATACATGTGTTAACTTCTTACCCTATGCGGTAAACAATACTAAGATGATATCTCTTCATATTCTTGAGAGCATAATGTGTTCTATAAATCGTCCCTAGCTAAGAGGGAGTGTTAAGGTTGTAGCTTCTGTCGGATTGATTTTATCATTAGATACCTAGTTGATGGTAAATTATCTTTAAGATAAATATCTTATATATAAAATATATATTATATATGTAATATTATATATTATATATATATTATACATTATATATTATTATATAATAATATATTAAATATATGGTTAACATATTAATATTACATATATGTTTAAGATGAGTTACATATATAGTTATTTATATTACTATTATATTAATATGTTGACTAATGATGTTTAACCGTAGAGACATGTCTCTTCATGAGACATGTCTCTCATATTTATGAGTCCTCAAATCTGCATTTGGAAAATCATCAATAATAATGGCTATGATTCTACATTTGCAAAAAAGATCCTAGAAATTAACATCATCTAGATATACAACTACAAAAGAATCAATGAATGGCCTAAGCACATCATTCATAATCTTCATGAATGTGGTTGAAGCATTTTTGAGGTTAAACAATCATTCAAGTCCCTCCTTAACTTTAAAAGCAGTCTTCCATACATCTGTTGGATCAATTGGTACTTGATGGTACCCAAACTTCAAATCAATTTTAGTGAAAAAAATTGCCCCTCTAAGCTGATCCAAGAGATCATCTATCCGAGGAATTGGATATCTATTTTTCACGATGATCTTAATAATTTATAATCAATACAAAGTTCCCATGTCCCATCCTTTTTCTTTGCAAGAACAATTGGGTTACCATAGGGACATGCACTTGTGCAAATATGTCCTTTCTAAATTAATTCTTGTATCTACCTTTTTATTTCATCATTTTCTAATACTAATCTGCCATATACTAGCTCATTAGGTAATGGAGTTCCTGGTATCGAATCATTGTCTTAACTTGGTAGTGTGAGGGTACCCCTATTGGTAACTCAAACACATTCTGATATTTTGTTAAAATTTGATCCACTGACCTTTGTTGTTTTGTTGTAATGGTCATAGTGGCATGGGAATCACATTATTTTTTTGGTTCCTTAAGATGGATCATTAATAACACAAATGTACCATTTGGGGCTATTAATTTTCTAAATTCTTTTGCTGAAAGATCCCTGATGGATGCCCTTGCTGATCTGCTGTAATTTTTAAATTAATAAACTACATTTTCCTGTGATTTCTTTAATGGTCTTTGAGAATAGATAGAAGTTGCAGAAGGTTTTGTTTTTGTTTTGTGTTTTTTGATAGTTTTCACAATAGTAATGAATAATGAACAATAAACATGAAAGGAGACTAAAAATAAATAAGAGCATAGAGCCAAATCAGAATTGCTATAAATCGTCCCAGGCAGATTTCTGATTTATAAAGCCAAATAATAAATACAATGCAGTTCCAAAGAGCTTACATCCAACAATGATGCCAAACTGGATGGTGAATAATGAACATGAATCAAGGATACATCTGAGGCTGAATACAAGCATTCCCTATATTCCACATGGAGTGTACTTGCTGCAAATGGCGGCCCTAAGACTGCAAGGATCACGTCCCAGCTGAAAGAATCAATCTGCAATGCTAAAACCATAAATCTGCAACCTAAATCCGCAATAAAGAATGTCGTACTCTATCCCTGATAGCAACGCACACTGTCTGAAGATCCAATGCCAATAACTACTAAGGGCTACGTCCCAACCAATCCAGAACCTGGGGTTTGCGTCCCAAATGAAGAATTGCTCTCTCAGAGCCAATTCACAAAAACAAGTTTTTCAATATGCAAAAGATAATAAGAAATTAGGTCTCCATCTCCTTATATCCCCTTCCAACTATAAATCGAACCCTAAAGGGAAATTACACATTGCCCTTTAAAAAAAATATAATAAAATAACATTTTCCCAATTAAAGTCGTCCATGCTATAGGAAAAACATTATTTTATTAAAATTCCATTGCTGAAGGCACCAAAAAGTCTACAGATAGTAAAAATCATGTATAATAATTCGAGACCTTTCCAACGAGCTATAACACATAGGTGTACCTGATCAACTGAAGCCAAAATCCCTTTATTACTCCAAAATGGTTATATTATTAACCTTATTTTAATTTATTTAATCACCAACTTAAGATATATTTAAATATATTAAAATATTTCCCAAATGGTCTCAAAAGGCCCAAAATGACCAATCAAACATGAATCTGACTTTGTCACATGTCTGTGACTGATGCCGGACAAGATGGGTCAACTGGCAGTCCATCCCTAAAATCTAGGGATGCTCCTAAAAAGTAGGAGACGGCCCCAATCAACCAAAATTGAGTCCCAATGACTCTCGCCTACTGTGTGCACCTCTGAGAGAACTGCCACTGAACTGGGAGTTCCTCCTAAAAAATAGGAAATGCACTCTAAGTCTCCAAAACGTTCGCCGAGGTCTCCAAATGCCTCCTAGACCACTCCTAGACAATCCCTACAAATTAAGAATCCCTCCTAAATTGTAGGAAACTGTTGTCTACTGCTCCAAACTACTTGGGAAGCTCATGCATGACTCTCAAAGCCCCTAGGTTGGTTCCCTCTACGCTCTGCTGGCCTATGAGAACCAGATAATAGACCAAACCTGCTAGAAATGTTGTCACTAAGGAAGGGCAGAAATTGGGGACATGACAATCCTCCCTTCCCAAAGATTGCTTGTCCTCAAGCAATGTCAATCCAACTCCACACACATCAGGCAAGTCCATACCATAACCAAGAATGATCCCAGGGTCCCAAGCCATCCTGGAAGGTTTGTAGTTCCATCTTTTAGAAACACTGTCCTGCACTGCACCCAAACAAGTAACCTCTTGAAAACCCCCTGAAGGAAGAGCAATCAAATACTGTACCAACTCTATCAACTCCTCAATGAACTGCTCTCCAAAAGAACCAAACTAGAACACTAAAGGCAGAAACTCTAGTAAGCCTACGTTGGCTTCCACATCCTCAACTATTGAACTGCAAATCCAAGTGATTCCAGGATTCCAAATCCGCCTCAAAAGGGAACAACCATGCTGACGCTTCGTCACTCTAATATAACTATTAGTGAACCACAAGTTGTGAAGCAATTCATTAGGACCCTGAAGCACCAATGTATCAATGAGACCAGGGCCCGAATCCCAAACCAAAATACTAAATGTGTTGAATGAGATGAAGAAGTATCTCAACCGTACTCCATGAAACATACATACAATGAAGCAGACCAGCAAGGTGTGAAAGTGAACTCCCATAAACCAGTATTCCAACCCACATGACCACCTAACAATGCTGCTATAATTCTGACCAGCAACTCAAATGATATCATAGACGTCATCATACCAATGCCAAACAACAAATGTCCCAAAGAAACACTCCTCAATGCCCTCATACTGAATCATGGATGTAGTCAATGCCAAGTCAAGTAGTAAATGATTCCAGCTTGGACAGCCACTAGTCCATAAGGAATCGAAGAGTATGGAGTCACCAATCAACAAGGATACCACTACCATATCAATGGATGTAGATGAAAAACTCGAAGATGAAGTATGTATGCCATCATGAGAAAAACCAAAGCATGTGTCATTTGTACCCAACATTGTAGGATTATCAATTCCTGAATCCCATATTGATCTGAGAAATTTTGCTCCACCCAACCACTGCACTACTCTGATGTAAACATCTGTATACCAAAAGTGAAGCAACTCAACATGAATCCACTGAAGAAATGCCAAACACATGTTGATACCAAGATCCCAAATCTTTGCACTGACACATCCCTCCAGCATATTGATACTCATTATGTTGCTGTTGTGAAACTGTACCTCATCTAACCAACTAAGAACTTCACTCCAAATGAAGCCACAATTACTACCAACAACCAATGCTGTTAGGAATTCACAAATGAGCCAATCATCGGCAAGGAAAGTTTGTTGAATACTTTTCCAAGTCCTCCAAACAGCTGTTGCAACTTTACCTATATTTCCACAAATTAGTGTGCCTTCATTAAAGGTTGTTAAGTAAATGTTTTGTTTAACCATGTAACCAACGAACTCCCTTATATTCTGATCTTGAAAGCCCAATGTAATATTTAAAAAGTTTGAATCTTCAATCAAAAGGTACATCGCTGCCCTATCATATGGAAGAGGTGATAAAACCATTGATGAATGAGAGATGTTTCTAATTCTCAACAAAGACAAGCTCTTTGTGGCTGGTCCACTAGGTATGCAACTTAATATATCATCAACTCTTGGTAGGGAAGGATCAACTTCACACTTGAACACCCCAACTTGAATGTAACCAACCCAAGGTTCAAAGTTTGACTCATGAGATGAAAGAGAATTGCTGTTCAAAGTCAGAAAATCAAAAGTATGTTCATACCTTTCCACAATGTTTTTGCGGTCTTCTCTTGCCTCTCCTTCCAAGGTAGGTGACTCCTCTAAAGGTGTTGGTCCATGGGGTGTGTTCAAACGAATATAACATGTCCCATTAACTGCCTTAGCTACCCAAAATCTGATCCATACCTCTATCTCCATAACTGATATGTTTTCCATTACTAACAAACTCCAAGGTGTAGTATGTCAAACAAACCAAACATTATCAAAATGCAATATCTTCTTAGTAAGCAGCCTCTTAGTCTCCCTAATCATCTCTTTAAGACAAGATGCTTCATATGATCTTAACAATTGTCTTTCCATTGTATATGATGCATGACTAACCAAATCAAAATCAATAATGTTTCATTCCACACAAATAAAAATAACACTTGTGGCTGGTCCATCAAGTGTGAAACTAATATCATCATTGTTTGGAGCCTTTAAGGGGCTCTTTAAAAGGGGAACCTCATAAACTTCATGATGCAAATTAGACCAAACTGAGTTTTCTAAATCATAACTCTTTTCCTCTTCACACATCTCAACATGCTCTTTTTGTGGACTTACCTCAAGAAGCTCTTCGCTTGTATGCTCAACATCCTCAATTTCTTCCCTTGGAAGAAATAAGGATCTAATGTATGACTCTCTTTGTCTTCTTGCATTATCAAGCTGATTGCATCTTTCCTTGACCTCTTGTAAGTGTTGTCTTGCTTGGGCAGCAAGCATCTTGGCCTTCTTAGCTCTATGTGACCATCCATTGCATGTCTCTTGAGCCTTTTTCACATCTTCCAAGGTGGGGTAAACACAATCAGAACCTTTTTGGTTTGAATCCACAATATAAATCTCATGTGCAACACACTTAACCTGAGTACCATCATAGGAAGACTCAACAACCTCATTACCTTCATGTGAAATGGATGATACCACATGACTAGAGCTACTGTTGCAAAAATTAGAATAGGTATCAGACCTTGGAGACATGCTTTCAGCATCCCTAATGGACTGATCCATGATTGTAATCTCTTCCATTTTGTGATCAACTTGATGAATCAATGGTGTGCTATGTGTCTCCTCCTGATCTAGAGTTATTTCTTCTTTAGGAATCCCACATGATGACTGATTTTTGTTTTTCATAGGCTGCAACTCAAATGATAACACATCTTCATGCCTTTCTTCTGCATACCCTGCAAGTGACTAATCCATTATAGTGTTTTTATCATGAACATGGATAGGTTGACATAAATCTTCTTTCTCACATGAAAACATATCATCAACTATGGCATGGTATTCCTTTTTTGCAAGCTTAACCTTATGACAAATTTTTGGATGCATGTCAATGTAATCTTTGAAATGAAAGTTCTCCCTAACATATTGAGGAAGAGTATTATACTCCTCAAGTATGCTAATTACTTTTGTTTTCCTATCTAGTGGCAATGGATCCTTTCTAGAAGAAGATGATGATCCACTAGCATGTCCAAATTTCCTTCACATAGAATCATTGAACTGCTGCAATTGAAGCTTGAATTTTTGTTGTGACTGTTCCCATTCTTTCCACAGGGTTATATCTCTTAACAATTTTTCCATAATGAACTACCACACTGACCAACTAAAACTCACATGCCAGAGCAAAAATCGACCCTGTACTGCTAAAAACTAACATGCAAAGCGAAATCTCAACAGACTGGCAGAATCAAGGCTCTGATACCACTGAAAAATCCTGATGGATGCCCTTGCTGATCTGCTGTAGTTTTTAAATTAATAAACTATATTTTCCTATGATTTCTTTGATGGTCTTTGAGAATAGACAAAAGTTGTAGAAGGTTTTGTTTTTGTTTTGTGTTTTTGATAGTTTTCACAATAGTAATGAATAATGAACAATAAACATGAAAGGAGACTAAAAATAAATAAGAGCATAAAGCCAAATCAGAATTGCTATAAATTGTCCCAGGCAGATTTCTGATTTATAAAGCCAAATAATAAATACAATGCAGTTCCAAGGAGCTTACATCCAACAATGATGCCAAACTGGATGGTGAATAATGAACATGAATCAAGGATACATCTGAGGCTGAATACAAGTATTCCCTATATTCCACGTGGGGTGTACCTGCTGCAAATGGCAGCCCTAAGACTGCAAGGATCACATCCCAGCTGAAAGAATCAATCTGCAACGCTGAAACCATAAATCTGCAACCTGAATCCACAATAAAGAATGGCGTACTCTATCCCTAATAGAAACGCACACTGTCTGAAGAATCCAATGCTAATAACTGCTGAGGGCTACATCCTAGCCAATCCACAACCTAGGGTTTGCGTCCCAAATGAAGAATTGTTCTCTCAGAGCCAATTCACAAAAACAAGTTTTTCAATATGCAAAAGATAATAAGAAATTAGGTCTCCATCTCCTTATATCCCCTTCCAACTGTAAATCGAACCCTAAAGGGAAATTACACTTTGCCCTTTAAAAATAAAAAATAAAATAACATTTTCCCAATTAAAGTCGTCCATGTTATAGGAAAAACATTACTTTATTAAAATTCCATAGCTGAAGGCACCAAAAAGTCTACAGATAGTAAAAACCATGTATAATAATTCGAGACCTTTCCAACAAGCTATAACGCATAGGTGTACCTGATCAACTGAAGCCAGAATCCCCTTATTACTCCAAAATGGTTATATTATTAACCTTATTTTAATTTATTTAATCACCAACTTAGGAAATATTTAAATATATTAAAATATTTCCCAAATGGTCCCAAAAGGCCCAAAATGACCAATCAAACATGAATCTGACTTTGTCACATGTCTGTGACTGATGCCGGACAAGATGGGTCAACTGGCAGTCCATCCCTAAAATCTAGGGATGCTCCTAAAAAGTAGGAGCCGACCCCAATCAACCAAAATTGAGTCCCAATGACTCCCCTACTGTGTGCACCTCTGAGAGAACTGTCACTGAACTGGGAGTTCCTCCTAAAAAAAAGGAATGTCTCCTAAAAAATAGGAGATGCACTCTAAGTTTCCAAAACATTTGCCGAGGTCTCCAAATGCCTCCTAGACCACTCCTAGTCAATTCCTACAAATTAGGAATCCCTCCTAAATTGTAGGAAATTGTTGTCTACTGCTCCAAACTACTTGGGAAGCTCATGCATGACTCTCAAAGCCCCTAGGCTGGTTCCCTCTACGCTCTGTTGGCCTATGGGAACTAGATAATAGACCAACCCTACTAGAAATGTTGTCACTAAAGAAGGGCAGAAATTGGGGACATGACATTTGCACTGATCAAAGATGAAAAGTTTGCAGGACTTACCTTCAGTATCCGGTACTTTTGTCCACCCAATTTGATTATCACACTTCGCAGTGTAGACTCATACACCCCATGGCATTGATACAAGTATAGCTTCCCTAACAAATGTCACATACATCAAGAGGAGTTGCATCATAGATAACCTCATTTTTGAATGGTTTTATAGAATATGAAAGACGACATTGCTTGTTTACTTGAATATTGTTGGTAAACAGATTTGTTCTTTCCAGTTCTGACTCACAAGTGCCCTAATTTGTGAACAAACTCTGATTACAACAGTTTGGAAAGTTGCTTCTAGGAAGGCTAACTCCCTTTGAATTGTTAGGTACAGCTCCCTATTGCAGATTTGCAATGAATTTTGTTTATCCTAAGTTTAACGAGGTATGTTCTTAACCTGAGAACAAGAGAGGCTAACCGAGTTAAAACTATACAAGATTTTAACCCAGGCAAGGAATGATTTAGAGAGGATTAACTAAATTTATGAGTTTCACACATCCTATGAACTCATAAGACTGAATGGTTCTAAAATGCATGCTAGCTACTACTAAACTAAATTTATCAAAAACTAATTGTAGAGAAAGGAAAACTACATCACAGAAAAACGCCTAAGAGATCCCTTTTAAACTCATAACGACAATACTTATCATGATCAGTTTGTTGCCTGAAAACAAGGGAACGAGGCTCTATTCTTTCCTTCTTAATTCAGATAAAGGGAAGATAAAACTATTAACATCTAACAAATTGGAACAGAAAATAATTGATACAGAAATACCATTCAATTGACTCTGCAACATTAAGTGCTTCACACCAAAAATTTGCCGACCCTTTATTAATCTTTCATTAACATACATATAGGATTCCGAGATGACCATTACAATGGAAGTTCAATCGGTTCATCTCCTCAAAAATGACAAATGGCAAGCAGCCAGTTCATTTATTACAATGATTACATAACAAAAACGGAAAGGGTGGAATATGAATCACTTCGCCTTCTTTCCCTTTTCTGCCTTTACCCTATAAGCCTTAGCGGCTACAATGATTGGAATTAACTCCTCATGCCTATGGACGTGTACATTGGTGTATCTCAAGAGCCATTTAGAGTGCTCTCGAGCCAAGTCTTTGACGACGCCCAAACAATCTTGTAGTTCTCCATGGCCACGTGCACACCTCCACCAAGCTTCTGCAATTCAGATATCCTATTCTGAGGATTAGAAGCTATTTCTGTCAAACCATCTATAAAATTAGTATTCCAATGATTGCCCTTCCTTGCCCACTGGACTGTGAATCTGTGTGCAAGGCTCTTAGTAACTCATAGTCTTTGTCCTGCTCCTTCTTTACTTTAGCTTCGATTTCCTTCAGTCCCTCTTCTGAGGCTATGATCATTTCAAATTTGAATTGCATGCTCTGAAACCATTCAACGAAGGGCTCATCCCCTTTTGGCAAGATCTTTGCTTCTACAGCCTCTTTTGTCTTTATGTGAATGATCATTTTCAATAAGGAAACGCAATCATCACTCTTGATTTTCTCCGTAGCCAAGGTGGCTCTGTTTGATGATATGTTGTCCTTCTCTATTTCCAGTCTTAGTATAGCATTGTCGATCTGCTCTATGATGGAGAGCCCTTCAATCTTGACTTTTCCGCTCCAATCTCTACCAATTTGCCCGAAATGCTTATCTTCCTGAAGCTGGGAGATGAGGGCTTGAACATCTGCAATAATGGAATCACTAGTCATAGGCATCCCGGAAATGCTCGCCAATGGGGTGACCAATTCCCTGATGAAACTATTCAATTCTTGTATTTTTGCCTTCATTCTGACCTTTGACAACTTGAGGCTTTCTAATTGACCTTCAATTACTTCATTTGTCGACTTCCATAAGCAACCTTGGTGTCATATCTAGCCTCTCCAAGATCCACGGAGTGTAAGGCAAAATCATCAAGGGACATGTCCTCCAATCTTCCTTCCTTGATGGGCTTGGCAACTTCCATGGTCAGATGCCCTGTTCCAGGATCTTGTCCAAGGATGGACAAGGTCTTTTGCTTCTTGACTTTGCTCAATGCTGATCCAAAGCGGATGGCAAGGGACAAAGTATCCTTGTTTGGGGTGCCTTCATCCTTCCTCTTCCTTTTTCTCTATAAGGTATCCTCCAACCATGAATCTGTACTTATTACTTTGGAGGTCATTCCCAAAGAATCTATGCTGAACATCTTCCTTTTGGCTGGAGTAGTGGCTTTGGCAGTCGAAGAAAAAGGATTCCTCAGAGTTTGTGAAACCAACTGCGACGAGCCTTGAACTTTCTCTGTTTCCTTGGATTTCTTTGCCGCCTCATCAGATTCAGTGGATTCACTATCACTTCTTCCACCGTCTCCCAAATCTACCACCTCTACATGAGGGCTACTTGGTAAAAGGAGTGCAGGGCTTACTGATGGAACTGGACTGCTATGAGGCGAAGGGGGAGGAGTGACCGCAGTGTCTTTGGCTTCTTCCGCCTTCTTCTTCTCAGCATCCGACGGGGATCTGATCACCGAGAGGAAGCCATCATGGCAAGTTTGTGCAATGGGGATATTCTTATCAGGAGATTGATCACCTCCGTCAGATGGTTGGGTTGGTCCTTGGGTGACAGCCAACATCAAATCCAATGTACCACCTTGAGAGGAAGGAGCCGCTGCAGCTGCTAGAGAGGCTTGAGCTGTCGCACTTTTGCTTCGGCTCTTCCTTACTATGGTCCACTGGACCCACTTCCCGGTTCTCTTGATAATTCGAGCCATCATCACCTCTAGATCCTCACATGCATCTTCATAAGGCTCAGAACTAACAGGAGTGCCCCTCAACTTTGTCAGATAGGTATTACTGTACATGTTTTGTCCATCATCCTCAACTCCTTCCACATCAAGATTGATTCCATACATTTTTACTTGATCTACTGTGAGCCTGGCGAAAGCACGGTCATGGCTCTCGAATTCATCATTGCAATCGGCCCAATAGTCTTCTATGGTGGAGATATGTTTAATCACACTCCCAATCTGAAGAACATCCTTTGCATATCCATTTGGATCAAACATAGGTCTCAAGACCTCATACATTTCCAACTCGTACTTCATCTCAAACACCTTAAGCATGTTCTTCGCATCAGAACAGGATTCGCAACTGAAAGCTCCCACCTTCATAGGGAACTCGTAGCCCTTGTTCTTTAAGCTCCCGCTCAGCATGTTCACCTGAATCGCTTGCCTCACGATCTCGATGAACACAATCATGTCACTCAGGTACCTTAGTAGCCTCAAAGGGAACCCGTCAAAAGTTGCAAGACGAAAATACGAAAAGGATGAGAACTGGATGAAAAAGCTCCCAAATTGAGTGATAGCTACCATAGCTTCTAGGCTAAATCTCCTTTCTGAACACCCTTGAAATTCCCTACAAATTCTCATAGTAAATGCATCATTAACTCTTATATACTCCGCATAACTATTCTCCAATTGTAAACAAGGGTAAAACTCATAAGACTTCACATAATCAGGAAAATTCTCCACCCTTGGGAGGCTTGGCCATAATTGCAGAGAAGCTAACATATAAATGAGGAAAAAGGACATATAGAATATGTTGTAGAACTTTGCAGCACTAAGAGCATTGGACAGATTCTCGTTTACCTCGTAGGCCCAATCAATGTATTGGGTATCAGAACAAATAACTTGCTGTAATGCCCCGCCAAGGGATCCAAAGAATTACACTTAAGTTTACCAAACAATTTTTTTTTTTTAAACATGAAAGATAAAACCATTCATAACATTTGCGGAAGCAATAGCAACAATTCAAATGAAAATAAACATAACATATATACATAACAGGCTACATTCTTTAAAGATCCCTTAACGTTGTATCACATCTAAATTAACTATTCATCTAACATCCCATCCTTATGAAATAACAATGATACATCCAATGTACTTAAACAATATACAAGTGTCCTTTTGTAATTATATTTTAGTTTAGCTCAATCATCCACTGTACATATCACAGGGTATGAAAAGCTTAAAAGAATAAACATCCAAGTAAATAAAGTACATCATCATCATCTAATATTAATCCATGATGCAATAACATAAATGAAACCACATATCATACATGATACATCATCACAAAAGATATAAACATCCATCACAAAAGATAACCATATATCACAAACATAAATAACTAAGTGCACGGTTCCTCCCAACCGTTAATAGCATCATTAGACCATCATGGATCCTAGCCATCCCTCCGTGCGTAACATTCCAAAGCACCAAAGAGATCATCGGCTATTAACATAGTAGGAATGTCACTCCTAAAACATCCTACTAACATGCAAAGTAAAAGCATAAGATAACATCCTCTAACATATGCAAATCATCAATATAAGAAACATACCAGTAAATACATCTATCATAAGGTATATTATCTATCATAATGCTCCAAGAACATAATGAAGATAAATACCAACCAAGAATGCTCCAGCCACAGTGTCTCCGACGGATCTCAAATGATAAGAGTGGAAACTACATTACCACCCGACCGCGTGGAACCTAAGTGGTCCACTCCCACCGTGCTGAGGAGATAATCTCAAGTCCCAAACAAGATATCAATTCACGAAGCACAAATCTCTATAAGTCCAGGAATCCTAAAAGTATACTAACTCAAAGGTTCCATCACACAAAACCGACATCTAATTCCTAGAGGCACACAAAGACATGTAGGAAACCTACTCTGCAAGCGGGAAAGTGTCATCGCAATTATCACGTACAAGTTACCCTGGCAATTAGCTAAACTCCACAGGTCCATACTGATCTCATGCGGCCACTAGTATCCTCTCATACTGACGAGGCATACTACGGAATGCACAGTCGCAACCATGCGTTCTCACTACTCCCATCCTAGCCTGTACAAGCGCTCAAAGCATGGGCGAGAACCAAAACAATTATCTTTTTAGGTTCATTTAATCCCCATTTAGTGTGTAAATGTTATCACTTATTAACCAAACTTACAATGAGTTACCCTGGCAGCCACTTAGGGCCCCGGCCCCCATTGCAAGCCACTTCCCGACACTACAAGTAGATTACCTACCCTAAGCTCATGGAATCATAAATCTCAAAATCATAAAAGATAATCCATAATAAAATCATCAAATATGCATAAAACCATCAAATATCCATAAGAATCATCAAATCTCCAAGATAAGAATCATCAAATCTCCATGAGCATCTGAAAAAGCGTCCATAAAAAATCATGACCACAACAGTTCTCTATTGGCAACTGAAGGCATCACTGATAATTATAAGTATCAATTGGTTCTCAATAACCAAAATATATCTCAAGATAAATGGTTCTCAACAAGCAACCAAGAATATCTCAAAATCATACTGATCGAAGACTCCAAAATGGTTGAGTCAAACATGTCACAACATGACATCATCAAGAAATAAATCCACATTTCAGTCCCATCATGGCGACTAGAAAGTAATCCAAGGATAACTGATCGATGACTCAAAAATTATTAGCTCAAGCATCTCAGATATATATACATCTCAGCTTCACACATGAAGGCTGAAAAACAAATACAAACATTTCATAGAGCATACGATCACATAACCATGGTTGGGCTTATAAAGATCAAGGCCAAATAAGATCAACATGCCATCACATCTCATAACCCCCGAGCCTCTGGTAACAACCTAGGACTGGTCAACACTAGTCAATCCAAAACCCAAAACAAGAAGCATATAGAATACACGATGCAAACACATGTTTTGGTTTACTAAATTCACATAGTTGAATAATGTGTAGGGGTTTCCAGTTTTCTGTTTGCAAGTATACTTTCAAGTGTTTTAAGTTTCATCATTTGACCTACAAGTCAACCCAATTGTTCCCCGATAGCATTATCCTTCCATTATTAAGAATTACATTCTAAGAATAACTTAAGGATAAATATTCACTAAACTGATCATCATTGACTTTAATTAAATTGTTTTCTTTATATTTAACCATGATCCATATTCTAATTGATTAACCTTTCAACTTTTTTAGGATCATTATTCGTTATATTATAATAGGACCAATTATCATTTTTCGAATAAGAGATTATAACTTTATTAAAATGATCAATTACATCAATCAATTAACGTAGGTCCATATTCTAATAGTCCTCAATTAAATATTACTAAGTCTTCACCATTAAATATCTAAGGCCATCATTCAAGTCATAAGAATAAGACCTATCAACTTGATATCAATATTTCTACAATCTTATTAAAAGAATTATATCAATTAAATCTTCATTACTTAACTTAATTGTTAATTAAATCTAATTAACTCTCATTAATTGATTTAATTAATAATTACATAATCATAGCAACGTTCCAATTGATATCAGTTGACTAATAACTAACTATAATTCTATATGATAAAAGTCAACTATAATACTCAAAAGATCATATTAATAATTCAATAATAATTATTGAAAATCTTAAATGACCATATTCGTCATCTTTCAAAGAATACCAATATTCTCTTAACAAATTCGTATTATCATTAATCTTTTCAAATAAGACTCTATCGCACAACTTAATTATTAATATCATAGTTATAATATCAACTCAATGAATATCAATTGATTAAAAATCAATTATAATCCAACTCCAAAAATTATTATCTTTTACCAAACTTCAATCAATAAATCTCCACTAGATTAACTCTAATCAAATTTGTTGATATCTATTTAAACCATTATTTATTAATAGTTTGTTAGTCCTTACAAACATTAATAAATAATAAACTCTTCAAACTATACATACTTGATCTATAGAATCCTTCCATAAACTCATTAGTTAATATTTGGCTAACTCTTAACTTCATTAAGGTATTCAAACGTATTAACCAATAACATAATAATTCTGTCTTAATCCAATATCATTCAGAGTTTCTAAATTTAAATCAACATAATATAAATTATCATCTTACAATTATTTAATCAATATTAAAATCAACCATTAGACTCCATTTTCTAATTGTTCTAATAATATTTTCTCTATATAAACGTTGTTTGAAAGAGATCCCTATCACAAACCAATAAGACTCATTGTAGATTTTAACATGAATAATCTCCAAATTCTTAACATTATCATCTTCATTGAACAACTCTAAAATTGTTTAATATATATTAAATAGTATTCAATATACATTATAAAAAGTTCACTATATAAACTATATTAAAATCTCTTTTCTTTTAATTTTCTCTCATTCATTTATCTAGATTGACTAATAATTAATTACACTTCTTCTATTATTAACTAATCTTAATTAAATTTGATTTAATTAGATTAGATAATAAATCATATAAAACTAATGCATATTAATAAGATTCTAATAAAAGAAGATTTCAATAATATCTTTAATTCATTCCATGCTTTGATATATTATTTTTGTGAAGTTTAAGCATAAAGAACTCTTGGTTATGGGAAATGGAGAAATATCTGTCTTTGAATAAAACAGTCCCAGTACGACGGCCATATCTCCCTAATAAACCATTGGATAGGGCTGAAATTTAAATATGTTAGAGAGGGCCAAGTTGCGCCAATTCTGACCGGAGCGATCGAATAAATTCGATCTCAATAAAAAGTTATGAATGACTGAGTTCGGGTCTATCCAAGGGCAGCGACAGGTCAATCTGTGATGAATTAAGAATTTCCTCTTAAAATAATTGTTCTCTAAATTTAACCATAAAAGGGTTTGTTCATATGCATCTAAAAATATAATTTGATAGAAAGATTACATCTAATCATACGAATTTTCAACTTAGAATTTCTATTTTAATTTCAAATTTTGTCTATCTAATTTCACAATATAATTTCGAACCCAAACCCGATTAAAATCTAATTATTTCTCCTTAATTGGATCTAGGATTTTTCTATTTTTTTCTTCTCATCCAAATAAAATATCTAGATTCCAATTTCAAATACAGAGAGTATTCAGACACATAAAACAGATATGATGAAGACAGGAAGAGAAAAAGTGCAAAGGGAATATGAGAATATTATGAGTGCACCTGGACACTGATGCTAATTTGCCATACCTCAGAAGTCCATAGAAAATCCCTTCCTTCTCCATCATTCACAATTCTTCCAAGAATCCAAGCCGATCGAATCCTTCAAGTGATTAGAAGAGCTAGAAGGAGCATAGAAGCAAGTAGAAAATATATGAGCATATGAATCTTCTCCCATGCATGCAAGCTTTGAAGTTTCTATTTTTTTTTAGCTTGTAGCTCGATGCTTCCATTAAGCTTTTCATTTAAGCTTCTATGAATGCCTGAATATCAAGAGCTCTCAAGAAACCTTTGGAATGCTTCTTGAAACCGTTGAAAGGTGTCACCAACTAAGCATGGGTCTTTTCCAATTCTTTTTTTAACGAGTCATAAAATTGTAGACACCTTGTGCTTAATTGATGCACTAACCCCCGTGTTGTTGACACATGTTAATTCTCATGCAAGATTATAACTCTAATTTACTTTTTAAATAATCTCTATTTAAATTTTATAAATTTCATTTTAATTTTTATAACTTTTATTATTATTATTTTATTTATTACTTTATTATTATTTTATAATTATTATTAATTTTAATTTCTAGTTTTCTTTTATTTAATTCATTTTCTCCAATAATTCACATTTAATTAATTACAATCAAAATATCAAAGATCATGATATTTTATTAATTTTTTCAAATAAATAATTTATTAATTAAATCTATTTATTAAGACTTAATTAATGTAAAATTCACCATAGACCTCCAAGATAAAATATGAAAACCCATCATAGAACAAATCATACAAAATAAATCTAAAGGGTTAAAAATCACGAAATATGTCATCCGACACATTCGGTGGGTATTCAACTCAGATACTTGGCTCAAAGGGTTGGGATTTGGACTTGAGAATTTATCTCCCCTCTCTTATCATTAAGATAATATGATAGGGTACGCTCATCTTGGAAAATTCAGGGAAGTCGATACCCGGTACCTACAACTTGCATAAAAACCATGCATGTACAAACACAATATATACTAAACTAAACAGGCAATGGCAGGAAGTGGTGCATCATGTAGATCCCGACTAGCAGGTGACTACGACTCCCTTTCTTAACCGCATCAGACACGCCATACAAAAGCAAACACGCAAGGCAAACACGCACACCATACACATGCAAGTATGGGGTAAGTATCCATAAAAAAGCACATATGATAATAAATCATCTTACTAATCATTATTAATAACTGAAAGCAATGTAATAATCATCATACATATATGAAATGTAGAGTTTAAATAATCACATCACATAATAAACTGAATCCATAGCACAATATCTGATAATCTCAAAAGAATGCTGCTAACCAACAACATAAAACTAGCTCTAAAAGAGTTCAGCAACGATAACAAAATGTGAACCAAGGGCAGGCACTACACTTGCACCAAGAAGAAGTATTGTTCAACAAAATTCAAAGCTTCTACCTCACCTTTCAATCTGTGCAAGAGGACTATCATGTCGACAATCTCAAGTTTGAGATTAGTACCAAACAGAGTCGTAGGGACCTTACTCTTGGCGCCTCGTGGCTTTTGGAACCATGATTGCATAATCTCCTTTCCCTTGACCATTTTCTTCGCGGAAAACTCAGAGACGGTTCCACCAATTGTCAAATCTGAAAACTCTTCCCGCTCTGGGACTCAAAGACAATTTACCACAGTTTGCCTATCAATAGAGATCAATACTGTGTTATCTGGCAATACAATCTACATGGTGTCTGGATTATAATGATTTATGCATTCGTAAATCAATTCAGGAGCCTAGACTGCAACTAGGAAACCGGCTACTTCAACTACTCTGCATCCTCGGAGCTTCTCAGTGATGGGATGGATTGGCTCCGATTTCACTCTCTTCCAAAAATTTTGCATGTCAAAGAAATAGAGACAAGTATCCGTGAAATTTTGCAGAGAAGACCTGATTCCATTTAATCCATCGAAACCCACGAATCTAGTTGTCATTCCGTTCGTGGGTGAATTTCAAAATCTAGAAAAGCAGAGAATAGTAAATGCACAAATGCTAGCTTTTCAAACAGAGGTTGTGCAAATTAACAAAATAACAATTTGAGTAAGAGCGGTCATTTTTGCAACTGTTCATGTATCTCTCTATATAGGAGTTTCAATTCATCCGTTAATCTTTAGGATTCGCGCCACACGAATGAATTAAAGAAGAGTTTCGTTGTAATAGTAAATGTGTGGTCTCAACGGATATCTCGATGTCTTTTCACTTTTCGTTTGGCCCAATGGTAATTTTCTATCTCTCATATTTACTTTCCCGTTTTCCACTAAGTTTCGGAAAGTTATAAACAAAGTATTCCGTAACAAAATATCCGCTGAAGCGAATTCTACTTAATAGATTTTTCCACAATGGTTAGATTATTTCCATTATCATCTTGAGAGGTTTAGCACACAAAATATGGGTTTAATTCGCTCACCAACTTGATTTTCTTTAAAATCCAAAAAATTGTCCTCATGGGTTGAAAACCCGCCAAGGAGAAGACAATTTTCATTTCTCCGCCCAGGCTTGTCTTTTAACTTTATCTTTTGATCATGGTTTCCTTTAGGTTCGGAGATGTCCAAAAGTAGTGCGAGAAGTCATTAGGGATCCACCTTTACTTCTTTTCCATCATAATTAGCTTTTTCGAGAAACTAACTTCATGGGTTGAAAACCAGCTGAGGAGAAGTCAGTTTTTAGTTTTCCACCCGGAGTGATTCTGAGAATTGTGACGAATTCTGAATGTTTCCTTAAGTAGATAATTGTAAGAGGAACATCAATTTGTCATAGGGTACCTTTTTATCTTCTTATTTCGGCCCATATGTATCATTTGCTGATTTCCACGGAAAATCACCTTCATGGGTTGAAAACCCGCCGAGGAGAAGGCGAAGTCCAGATTTTCGCAAACTTCTGTCTCATGGAGAAAACAATGAATCCCAAGCAGATATAACTCTTGTAAATGCTCTTTGCATGTTACGGGAATCTCCATTTGATTAGGTACTAAACTACCCACAAAAACTCACAACACAAAAGGAAAACCACCCGGCTATGAAATGTGGGGAAGGGGAAGGTGAAAAATCCAATGAAGACTCCTTCCACCTCAGGGGACTTGGACTTAGACTCGGACACACCTAGGACTTTACTAGAACACAAAAGTTTCCACTTCGCAAATTGGTTAGAGAATGAAAAGTGGGACAACAAATATCTCACCCTTGGCTCACCCATCCCATAGAATATGGTTGCGGGTGTGATGTCTTTAGATTAAGCCTTTTTACAATCTCAACAAATATCAAATTCTTTTGACTACCACTATCAACAATAAAATGCAAAGCCTTTCCTCCTACCCACATCTATGAATGGAATAATCTCTTTGTATCATCTTGGGGAAATACCTTTGCAGTGGCCACTGTGGCATATGGGTCAGCCTCAATGATTTGTTCATCTTGCTTTTGTTTGCAAGAACCCGTCACCTTGGGTTCAATGGTTTCTTCGTGGGTTTCCATCATTAGATTCTTTATAGTTCTCCAATCATCCTTGGTGTTATGAAAAAAACTTTTATGGACTTCACACCACATACCTGATTCTTGCCCTTTTTTCTTCACCCCAAGTCTTTGTTGCTAGTGAATATGGAGATGACTCCTTGGTTGTTTGTTTTCCTACAAGCTTACTACTTTCACCCTTCCATTTGTTGTTTATGGGATCCTCCCTCCTCCTTTTTTGTTTGAACTTCTCCTCAAATTTTTATGCATGTTTGAAAGCATTGGGCAATGTCTCTATATTTAAGAAATCCATTTCAGTCTTAATGTATCTATGAAGACCACCCTAATACTTCAAAACTCGATTTTTTTGAGTCTTTAATACCAAGCTTCACGGAGAGAGCATGAAATGTGTTGGTGTACTCCTAAACTAATTGGACCTTCTTCTATCAGAGTAACTACCATTGTATATATTTATATTCATAGGTATCTTCAAGGTAATATTCTTGGTTTATATGCTCTGTGAATTCTTCCTGTGTGGGTCTACTATCAAACAACACAAAAAATTCACGTCTGTCTTAGGCTTCTTGGGCTGTTGTGTGAACTTCCCATGCCAACTTCACATGATTCTCACCTTTGAGGAGGACGAAGGTGAACTTTTCAATATCTAAGAGATTATTAACACAAAAGCACCTCTCCAATTTGGACAACCAATCATCAACAACATCTGCATCAATTAATTCCCTTGAAAAGTTGGAGTATCGAAATTTACCTACACTTTGAATGGTGTTTGCACGCCAAATGTTGAATTCCTTAGGTTGGCATGTCACTCGAATTTCAAGCATCCGTGAAAACTACTCCATCATTTCTTCATGTTGTTTATTTAATGCCGCTTCTACTAGTGTTCTGAAGGAATCTTCTACCCCATCAATTTGTTGTTTTGCCATCTGCGACCATGTGCATCTCAAAGGAAGATAATCTGAGGGATCTCTCATGCTTGATCCCAACCTTTGGTAAGCTGACCACATGCGATGGGACATACAAGAACAAACAATCTCTTATACCACTGATCCGAATTAAGAATTTGGACTACAATACCAACTATGAAACCTGTGGTATTGTGATTTAATTGAAAACAATAAAATTTAAAGATTTTGCAAGCCAAAAAGTGATTCATTCTATTTGAAATTGGAGTATATACAAAGTCTCATGTATGAAAAGTCCACATATTAATTACTTACAAAATAAACTCTAGAAAATACCAACATTATGAAATATATATAAAAAATTAGGTTTACATGGAGAGGTCGTAACTTTCTACTCCTAGCTCGAAATCATGAACTGTTAACTTTTCTGGAAAGATCTCCAGGAATTCTATATTCAGTGTCGGGAGCATAAGTAAAGTGCCTAAAGGCTGTGAAGCTCTGAAATGCCCTGAAGACCTCCAAAAATGCAAAATACTAAAACATAGAAAACGAAAAAATTAGATTTCGTTATTTTCCCATTTTTGCTTGTGTCAGCATTGTCTGCATCATCCTGAAATATGTACTGTTCAGAAAAAAATAAATAAACAAAAAAATACAAAATTTTGTTCCCTTAAAGCAGCATTCCATCAACATATTTTCTGCAGTCATCCCAAGTTGTCTAGGTGTGCAGGAAAAATGGCAAATGCTGATTTACAGTCACACCACAAGATCTGAAATTTTTTAAGCAATGGAAAAATAAAGAAGAGACTAAATGTAATATACAAATCTAGTAAATACTAAAGCACACCAATAAAGAGATGACAAAGTATAGATCTAGATCAACAACGTCTTTTGAAAGAGTGTTAACTGATAAGGTGGCAAGAAGATGCTAAATCAAATCTTACAGTTGTCGTCAGTAATTATTATGTAGCCGATGAGTAGAATAAATAATATTTGAATGGGCGCGACAGTTGAGTCACCCCTTCGGGAAGGTATATGTACACCGTCCGAAATGGACTTTAATCATCATTGGAAGCAATATGTAATCTCTTTGGCATATATGCGAATAATAAAAGGAGTATTGTTGTGTTACATGTTCTTATCTATTGTCTGTATGCATTAAACTATTTACCCCATATGCATATAGACAATAGACAAGAACATGTAACACAGCAATACTCCTTTTATTATTCGCATATATGCCGAAGAGATTACATAGTGCTTCCAATGATGATTAAAGTCCATTTCGGACAGTGTACATATACCTTCCCGAAGGGGTGATTCAATTGTCGCACCCATTCGGATATAATTAATTCTACTCGGCGGCTACATGTCGGCTACATAATAATTACCGACAACAAGCATATGACGGAAGTAGTAGAAAAGGTTGTGGGGGTACAATAGGAACACCCAGTGGTGTCAGAAGCAATGGAAACATTCTTTGCTGATATAGTTGCTCTAGTGACTCGGACTCGACAGGTGGTGGCATCTGCGGAGGCGCAGGCTTTAGACTCGGTGGTGAAGGAACTGGAGGGAGTGGTATCTTTTATGAGATTAGCATGCCCGGCTGCCTTTACAGATTGCTTTGAGGAAAGAGGTTGGCCAAGCGTGGAAACTACAAAAATGTGACAAGGTTCGGGCCCGACGGGGCTCTCACCCTCTCCAGTGCCCCCATGGGGTAAACATTTTAATGCATAGAGACAATAGACAAGAACATGTAACACAGCAGTACTCCTTTTATTATTCGCATATATGCTGAAGAGATTACAAAGTGCTTCCAATGATGATTAAAGTCCATTTCGGACGGTGTACATATATCTTCCCGAAGGGGTGACTCAATCGTCACGCCCATTCGGATCTAATTAATTCTACTCATCAGCTACATGTCGGCTACATAATAATTACCGACTACAATGGTGGTATATGTTGTATTCATTTCTCAAAGGTAAGAGAAAAAGATAAAGTAAATACAATAAACCATGCTTTCAGACAAGTATCTCCATAGCATACCGAAAAGAGAAAAAATAATTTGTTGTTCACACTTCACACAATAAAACCATCAATTTTGACCCTTTTGATAAGCTTGTGAAAGGCTTGAGCTTCTTTGTTTCCATAACACCAATTCTGACCCTTTTGACAAGCACGCTGCAAGATTGGGACTTGTCACTAGGCCAAGCTTCTTGCTTTTACACAAATGGAAAAAACAACATTAGATGATCTATTGCTTATTACAACTTCAGTGCAAACATTAAATAAATGTATTCAAGAATCATAGCCTTAAGTATTGAGATAGAATATACAGAAGGATGTAACATGATGTTTTTGGGATTAAACCATGACTGGTTAACAATCACAACTGAAACAAAAGCAACAGAATTTTTATATTGTTTTCATCTCCCTGTTATAACTTATACCCATATATCCTCCATGGGATTTTGCAATGCTATAATTGTAACTTTACAAGATGAAACATGAGAGGTAGTTACACTGTAGACAGTGTCAAGATGGCCTTTCTTACTTTTGTTATTTTCAACCAATTGACATTCTGACTACTCGATATTTGAATTGTCTTTTTATCCTATTTTTGGTTCGAGTCAAAGACATTGTTTCTTTTGCTAAGCATTTATTGACGAACTTATCAACAGTTCTTAAATTCTAGTATGACTAAAAACATGTTTACAATCAGCATTGCTAAGGCTATTTTTAGGTGTCTATATAGTTGTAGGCTATTATTAGGTGTCTATATGGTTGAGAGATGTTGTTTCAAAATTTAATATTTACATAAAACAACATAGTGAGAAAGATTAACCCAAATTTGAGATATCGATAAAAATAAAATTGTTGAGTCTTGTTCCTCTATGAATGAACAACAAAATTCTTTAGATAGTAGATTACTTACATTTTTATTTATTTACTACATCTCTCAATAAACATTCAAAGATTTGTTTTGCAAAGAGCTACCTAATCAATGTCGAAGTCCTCATTCAAATTTTTCTGTTACAACAAGCACTCATTCATTAAATTTTCTTCCAGATATTGAAAGCTACAGTTATGATTCAACTATAAGTTCATAGATCTGAGGTGGCTGTAACCTAGTAAAACAAAGAAAGACAGGGAAATGACTCTACACACCTATTACATACAACAAGAAACTGCCCTGCCATTATGTTATCATCTAAACCAATTCCAGGAGCTTCTAAGAGATTATATCCATGAAGCAAGCGTACCATGTCACTTAAAAGATCAATGATTATTCGTGTTATCATTGTGAAGGAAAATATTTAAAACAACCATATTAAGCCATTAAGAAGCATTCTTCAAACAAACCTAGTTGAGAGAAAATAAAACTGACCTCCGTTCTAATTCTGCAATATTGTCAACTCGGGTTTGGTTGTATTGCACAAGCTCTGAAAACAAGAACGAAAAAGCATTGAGACTAACCTGCAATCATAACTATCCATCAATACTCACCTATGTGACATAGAATAAAATGTAGACAACATTCTAACCACTTTCCTCACAACTGAATAAATATTCCATACAAATGTGTAATGTAATTGCAAACAAAAATGTTGCCTATGATAGTATTTGATAAAACAAAATGCATCAGTCTATATTTCTGTTAAGCAATTTAGAGTAGGTAGATTACATCTAACACAGGCACTGAGGGATGTCGAGATAGGTTTTCGGGATGGGGAAAATAAGGCTTTTTTGGGGGGATGGCTGGGGGGCAGCGGTGGTGAAGGAGAGGGGGGAGGTGCTGTAATATGCTATACATATAGTACTTCAAACGCTAGTTATGAAATGATGTATAATAGTATAAAAAGTAATAAATTATAATACCAAATACTTGAACATAGCAAAATTGCTAAATGAATATAAAAAATATCATAAAGATGATTACAATGACTAATATGATATGAAAACAAGTACAAAATCATGTAGATACATTCATAAATATGCATATGTTAGTGTGTGTGTGTGTAACAGTGACCTTAACAGTAGCCAGTAAACCCCCTTCCCATCACAAGTGCTACAACAGTAACTTTTGCTCGCAGAACCCCCAGAGCGAGATAGTGGCACAATGGTGATGGTGGGGGGGCTTGGGAATGTGAAGTCCCTGACGCAAGGACATCCTTGACCCAAAGGCATGGGGACTTGGGAGGGGGGTGGAGGCATCCCTGTGTTACACTGGTAAATTATGTACTTAATGTGATGCATTGCTGGCCAATGAATGTGGAATAAGCAGATAGCCAAACCAATAAACACTGTGGTAGGCAAAGAGTTGAGGACTGTGATAAGTATCCACTACTCAAATGCTTTTCTTATGAAAATAGCCAAGAAATTATAAATTATGCTTTCAAAATGGTCAGACTTGGGGCTCAAACACTAGCCTTATTTGGCGTTGATAGGCTCAAGCTACATGAACTGAATCACACTTGTCAACATAAACAAGAGCAAAGGTTAGCTGCAGAATTTTTTCCAGCAGGCAATAATTACCAGCCTACATAAGGCAAACATCTTGATGCAAGGGCATCCACATGGAAGGAACCCCATTCTGAAAATTCAAACTTTCCTTAAGGTGTGTGCACTGGATTTTTCTTCTCAAAATGTTTATGATAAAAGACTCTACTTTTGGCAATTGTGAGTGGTCCAGGAAATAATACAACAGCATAAATGGTAGGCATTTTGTAATGTCCCCAACTAGGACTTACTTGATTTACCCAAAAATTCCCAACTAGGGTTAGGTTGCACTTAGTCTATAATGTTCCCTATTAGGAAACTACTACTTTCCGATGGTTATCACACATCATTATGTTTTTAAATCAGATTAAGGAACAATTCATAATGCACAATTCCTTAGTTCTCTCCTAATTACTAACCTTTAAAAAGGATGGTAGAATTGTTATTGTTATGCCCAGATCGCATGAACTAGTCTACAAGCAAGCTCCCTCAAGGCTCTTACCAATCTTGGCTTGTCATGTGACCAAATTTACTCTGCCTTTCCCTCCACAAACTCCCTATCCTCTTAATGCTAATTCATGACTGAACAAGAAATAGACTTAGTGTATATTAGTATCTTATATATTACAGACATATATTAATATATGATATAACTGATATATAATTTTGAATAGAACTACTATTATAATATATATAAGGTCCTTAGCCCTAATAGAACTTGGATGTAATATTTTGTAAACTAATAGTAAACAAAGAGATATGTGGTAACACAATTTTGCTATCAACATTGTAACTAGTTTGCTTCCTTACTCTTCCCTGAAAAGTGAAAATTGTCAAATATATTTAAAATTGCTCATCTTCGTCTGATCTGAATTCATTTGATCAGTAATCAGTATACTCATACTTTTATGATCCATATTCCAATATTTTATGATCTATATTCCATATATGCTTTCTTTCACAAATCAACTCATAGCTTCATTAATGATTAATGCCTTCCTTCAAAATAGATCTGCTCAAATCTTCATGAATATTGTTGCAAGGCTTCCTTCATAAATCTCCTTATATATCTTTATTTCTTCATCTCTACCCTTTTTAATTCTTGAATGATTTTACATTTCCTAATAACTTCATCATTTCACTTACTTAATTGATATTGTAAGAATTTGCCTAAGGCACTGAATGTAATGCCAAGATCTAGAAGCTCAAGTGATAAGCACAAGAGAGACAAAATGATAATCAAATGAGAATCTCAATAATGATCAAATGATAATGGATAAAGATACCCAAATCAATATTCAAATGTGTACAATGTAGATGTGCCTGAATATATAGACAATGCATGATAACTAGGAGTAATGCAAGTAATAGCTTTATTGGCTAGCCAAGGTGTAATTACATGTCCACTAAAGGTGGATCATCTAATGCAGTACAAGGTAGAAGAATCCCCAAAGTAGATGTCCTAGCCCCCAACAAATAACCACACAACGGAAACAACACAACAATGCAAGATCTGATACCGATTCACAACACTTAATTCATAAAATAACTGTTTACATGCAGTGTGCCCCTCTGTAAGGCCTTCTGGGTTTTGGCCAAATACAATAGCAATTACAAAAACAGTTCTACAAGATCCCTCAAGATTCAACCCAAAACCTAGCTAGTCCAAATCCACACTCTGGTAGAAACCTCCAAGGAAGATCTAAAATTGTGCTCGCAAATCCACCAAGCAATCTCCTTGTTTCTCAAGCCTCAGCTACTAGCCCTTCTCAAAGTTCGCTCCTCTACTTCATCCTCTTCTCCAAGTTTGATGACTCTTACAAAAGACTCTACAAGACCCCTTACTTGTACCCAACTAAGCCATAGGTCAGCCTAGTATGTTACAAATTAAATAAAACCTTGCATTAAATGCACATTTAGGCCACAAGTCAGCTTACAACAGAAATTAATTACAACCAAATTAATTGCCAAGGTCGGCTACTAGAAACCGAACACAAAAAACTCAGGCAAAGCTGGAACCAAGACATGGCCGAGCATCAGAAACCACTACTGAGTATCAACAACTATCAAGTTCATTCGGCACATGAAGGAACACTCAGTTAACACTGCGAACTCGGTTAACACTACAAACTCAGTTAACACAGCTAGTTAACACTGAACTCGGTTAACACGACAAGTTAATACTCAGTTAACATTGTAACTCAATTAACACGATAGATTAATACTTGGTTAACACTCAACTCGGTTAACATGACAGGTTAATACTCCGTTAACACTGCAACTTGGTTAACACTACCAAAATGAACAAAAAAAGAGCAAGATTACAAGGCAACCTAAGATGGTTCTGTATCAGACACCCTAGGTACAAAAAGATGTTCTCAATAGTTGGAAGAACATCTTCTGTGATTCACCACACAAATCCAAACTAGTTCTTCACATACATATTCTCTAGGTCTTCAACTTGCACACTCTTTCCCTTGTTCCACTTTTGCTTCTTCACATCCATCCCCGGTGTGCTACAGGTTTGCTTTCCACATTGATCTCTAACCCTCTCTGAATCCTTCAGCTCAACTGGGCTACCAATACTCAGGTTCCTCCTACTGAGTTCTTCATTCTGCAAAGGAATCAAGGAATGCTTCCTGCCATCTTTCTCAATAGTAATCACATTCTTGACACAGTCATGCATAGCCTTGCAATCATACTGCCAAGCTCTACCAAGCAATATGTGACAACTAATCAAGTATACAATATCACACAACACTTGATCCTTATACTGCCCAATCTGAAAATCAACTTCTAAAGAATGTTCATATTGCAACTAGCCAATCTTATGAGGACAAGGATGTCTTAGTCTTCTCAAACCAAGTTTCTAAACCATCTCCTCAACAACAAGGTTGTCAGTACTACCACTATCCACAATCACATTGAAGACTTTACCACCAGACTTACAATGAGTCTTGGGCAAATTACTCCTCTGACAAGATTCCAGTGTCCTTTGACCAACCAGTACTCGCCAAGCCAGCAAATTCTCTCCTTGCTCATGTTCGCTTATATGGTTTTCAACCTCATTCACAAGAGCAACTCTTCTGTCACCAGCCTTAGGACATTCATCAACTTTATGTCCTTCTTCATGACATCCGAAACAAATACCCTTAAACTCACCTCTACTTGTCCTTCTCTTCTGATCAACAGGTTTTGGTTCATCTTTTGCACTCGGTTTAGCCTTTTCCGAGTAGTCCTACTTCTCCTTCCTCGAGAGCTACCTTGATTCTTCCTCTTCAACTTGTCTTCTGCCTTCAAGGCATACTGATAAGCATCCTCAACCCAAGCAATATTCAGCATACCAACCTCATCCTAAATATTGAATCTCAAGCCATTAATATATCTAGCCACCTTCTCCATAGACAGTTCTCTATGTGCAGACCGACTAGTCAACTTGTAGAACTCCTCAGTATAATCTTTCACAATCATATCTTTCTGCAACTTCTTAAAAAACTCAAGTTCATAATCCGCAAGAATGAACTTAGCCTTTAGTTTAGTTACCATCAACCTCCATCTAGTGATCTTCATTTCACCTTCCTCTTCTCTATCTCGCTATAGTTCCTTCCACCAAAGAGCAGCATGTCCCTTCAACTTAGTTTGTACCAACCTCACTTTGAGCAGATCTCCAATATCCTCTAGCTCAAAGTAGTCTTCCAATTCGCCAATCCAATCAATCACATCTTCAGGATTCAAAGTACCTAAGAAATTAGAAACCTCCATCTCATGCTTCAGCTTTAACTGAAATCCAGGTCTATCAAACTAACCAGCCCTATCTCCCATAGGTCTCTCCACACGATTAGTTATGTCCTCACCACTTGATCCAGCTGTTGGTTCCCAAAACTGCAAATTGGAATCCTATGAGTCTTGCCAACTCAATGTTGGGATATCCAACCCATTATGGCCAACTTGACGGGATTGATCGATGCGATCCAAATCCTCTGCACTTCTAGCTCTGCAAGGTCAAGGTGGGTGCACCTAATCCTAAACGAAACACTTAGGTCCAAGGCACTTATAGTAGATTGATTAGAATGCGAATGTTATGAAAGCTTCCAAAATGGCAAGAATTATCAAAAACTTCAAACTTGCAAATTATGAATTAAGAATAAAAGTAAATGATTGTATGAATGTTTTTAAAATAGGAATAAGAATAGATTAATGCAACAAATGAACATATTAACTCTTCAAAGGAAAGATATGAAATAATTGCCAGCATATGGATTACGAATTATGGAAAATATAAAGACCAGTGCCTAAGGGCAATAGAGTCACTATTATAAGTTTAAAACATACAACTTTATAAAATTCTACGCACATTAATTATAAACAATTTAGTAATCAAGATGCGACAAATCAAATATATGGATGCAATTTTAAAATAGTTTGGAATGTACTTTAACTCCTGTGGTTCAGAGACAAACCAAACATAGATTTAGAAACAATTGAATATTTTTCAATATCTATGATGTTCAATTTTAAAATGTTATGATTGATCCTGTGCACTTATCTATCATATAAATTATTTATAAAATTAAAATACTAATCATAAAGGACGAAACTATATAATATTTTAACTCTAAAGCTTCATGCAAATAAAATAAAATAAATTTTCTTACAGATCATGCCGGAAATTAAATTGTACAGTTTGACTCCAGAATCGAATATGAATATATTCAATAAACCACAATCCACGGGCTTAGTTCAAAACTTTGTTTCTTTACTAATGAAAGAATAAAACATATCAAAGCACACATGTATAACTTGGGTATGTAAACATTTGTAGGAATATGAATTGTAGCTTCTTAGTTTTACACCTCATATTTATTTATAACAAGCGAAAAGATATGAGATCTTTCAAAAACATCATACCATTTCGAAACTATAAAGTTATAAACTAATTTGTATGTTTTGTTAAATCATATGGAAAGTTGATGCCCACCAAGCATTAACTTATAACCAATTTGATTAATGTTTGGAAGATAATAAAAACTTGGTAGGATTATTTCCGTGCTCCGATCGCACCAATGAGTTTTGAGCAATGAATCGCTATGTTCTTTCACGCACCCACCTTTCTCCTTCCGCACAAGTTCCACTCCATTTGAACTTCATCAACGGACAAAGATGGACAAAACAGTTAATAGAATGGTTCCGGAAACCTTGGATAGTTCTTAAGTTTGACCACAACTGTTTTGAAGAAATTGCAGACACGGAATCTGAAACATTCATTTGTATTGCCGCTCTCTGTGATTCAATTTTTCTTTCTCACAACATCTTCGTCTGGGCATCTTGTGTTTGTTCTGATGCTTACATTTCTCCAGACACTCTTGTGTGTGATGGTTCCTTCAGACACATTTTATTGATCTTATCTGAACATTCCACGGCAACTCGATCTTTGACACAATCCTCTGCATGTTTGACACGTTTGTGTATGATTGCCATAATCGTGGGTGGATATCCATTAGATTGCTCATGACGGCATAAACCTGGTAAAGATCTTTCTTCTGCATATTTCCATGTGCATGACCAATCCTTGCTTCCATGGTGATGCTTCAACCTGCAGCAAACGCAAAATAAATTATTAGACAATGATTGATATTTAAAATTTAAAAAAAAACCTCCTACAGTTCAGTGATGGGCGCCTAAGAATCTCTTGGAAGACCATACTCCCACATCCGAGAATTATGCTTTCTCTCATCTTGATATTTGTTTCAGATATTAGAATCTGTAATATCTCTTTGTACTTTTGTATATAGCTGTAGCATCTGATAAGGTGCGTATTTACTCTCCACACCCCAACATACTGTGTGCTTGGTGACTCCTGTTTATGACTGGCATCTCATGGCACCTCATATTCATTCCAGAATCCATTACTGCTGATGCTCACGATATCTAATTGGAAATCCTTCAAATCTCTCAGAATTAATTCTGTCTATTTATGCTTGTGTCTCTATCGTAGTCATGAAGAAAATCCCTGCAATTATCCCTTGGGGAATTCCAAAGTGAAAGAAGTATAACACCTTCCAATTCTAGAAATATATTTGTCATGTGTAGATTACTTCGAATGCTATCTAATCATATAACAAGGATCTCACATTTGTTCCATATATTTTAAATGCTTCATCTTGTATGTGGCTTCATACAACAAATGAAAATTATGCATGGTCTAATGCCCAATCAATGCTAAGCAGAACAAATAATTTGATGTCTTTCTCATAAATATACCAGAAAATAGTAATACATTAGTCACTTCCAGAATTCACATGCTTTACCAAGGCTTATCCAAGTTTTAAAATTGTCTTGTCTTCAAGGTTCAATACATATTCTGAGTAATAAAAGAATCTGAATAGCTACATGTGTAGTAGGAGCATCCTTCATAAACTAAATACACCGCTCACTCATCCCTCATTGAATATGGAATAATGATAAAATAGTTTTAAAATATCTCCCTGTTGTAGTTGCTTGCATAGTTCTACTTCAATCCTCTAGCACTATAAATGCCAACATTGTTTCACAAATGGAGACACAAATTTTAGGCTCCATCAGTGGCTCTTGCGGGGGACATATGCTTCTTGCGGGCATAATGAGATCTCAGCTATCTCTGGAGGAGCAGATTGAGCATCCATGCTTAGCATGATGCACATGAAATTGGGTGGCCCCCAGCCCCCCAAAAATGAACACTAACTCTTCCCTCTGTCAAACACCCGATTTTGATCTCGTAATAACTCATTATTTCTGATCATGGTATTATATCGTTGCTTTGCCTAATTAGCTGTTTGAGCGAAATTCAGACCACTGCACAATCTGCCATCTTCCTTCATCACTTGTTTCAGATTAGAAATTTATCATTGTCTTATCAACAAGATCAATATAAAAGAAAAAAAATTCATTATCATTTAATCCAAATATCTGACCTTTGCATCATTCATTTGATTAGTATATAGAGAAGTAAAATCCTCAAAACAAATATGCTGAAATCTTAAAAGTATTTCCTTAAGCATATTATCAACAAATATTATTAAAGAGTCTTTAGGAATACTTACCTCAGTGTGTTGCTCATACTTCTTACGTGTATTGCATGCATAACTTTTATGAATAATACTTATTGATTGTGCTTCCTCAATGCAATCCTTGGTATTTGACTTTTGCTTTGCTGTTGAGAAGTCATTAGGTTTATCGTGATCTTTGCTGAATGGAGGATCCCCGTGCGATTGATTTGTCATACCAATATCTGGATCAACTTTCTCTTCTCGGACATCTTCTAGCATACAATTTGCTTGATCTCCACACCTTAAATGCTGATTTTCGTCACAAAAAGGTTTTAAAAGTAGGTCACTTTCAGGTAATACAGGTTTCCTTTGATCAAGATTCTGATTAGATATGATACATGAAAAAGTTTCAAAACTATGCTTCAAGCTCAACACACTCTCTTCATTGCGCTTGTTTGATTTCATATCATCCTCATATATCTGATATAATTTTGGCTCATAGGATGAACTAAAAAGATTCTTGCCTTGTGAATGCATACCATGAATTGTATCGCCTTCATGATTATCAATAGGCATGATATCTTCATTATGATGCTGATATACTTGATCTTCAAACAATGGACTCAAAACATGGAAAGCTCAGGCATATCTCCATAAGATCCCTCATCTAAAATCTTCTTCTATTCATATGCCACATGTTGTTCTACTTCATCTCCACAAAATACTCTATCAGGATTCTCTATTGTTTCAATACATAAAAAATCTGAAATGATTTTAAAATCCTTCTTGGATGCATTTTCTTCTTTATGTATGTTCACATTGTCCTTGAAATCATCTCCCACATTGGAATGTGCATTTTCACGAAACATGTCATCTTTCTAAAAAATATATGCCCATTCTAGTTCATTAATTTCCTCATCATGAAAGTGATATGGATTCGACAAGATGAATGAATTTTCTTGTTCACCGAATGTCTCATAGGTCATATTTATGCTTTCGTCAATTTTTTTCTCTATGTATGGGAAGAAAAATTTGACCACCCTTTTCGACATACTTTTGATATTCCATATCTAACAAAGTCGAAATCTCATCCACACTAAGAGAATCCTCTTCATCATTTCCATTTTCTTCACAATCTAATTCCTTACCGGTCTCATCAAGATCGGATTCTTCTTCGATTTCTTCTACGTTTGAATCTAAAACGTCATTATGTTCTTGTGTTACTTTGGCATCCTTTTCTTCATCTTTAATAGCTTCATCCCATATTTGAAGAAGAAGCTTTACATCAGGGTCCTTTGGTGAGATTCTCAACTCGAGAATTTTGCTCAAAAATTCCTTGTAAGGAGGCTTGAGGTTTGATGGAATCTCTTGGTAAGTGTTTAACATCCTCAAAAACAAATGTGCTGAAGTCTCGTCTTCATATCTTTCTATATTGAAAAAAGCATCAAATGGAGACATGTCAGGATCCTCTTCCATGTTGCAATTCTGATCTTCATATTGTTGATAACATATCTCTTCTTCATGGCCCACCTCATGAAATACAGCAAGGAACCACTCCTTCAATTCCCTCCATAATGAAATACTCTATGTCGGCAAAATAGGTCAAATGCTTCCTTCGCAAAATCTTTCAAGGTTCTGACAAAAAGCCTCATTGCATGACTTTCCAAATCCACTTTGTATGCATGTAAGAATCTGGAGAAAGCATTCAAATGATTGAGAGCACATTCACTTCTATCTCCATAAAATTTGGGTACAATAAGTGAGTCTCAAATATGAATCATTAGAATCATATTTGAATCTTCCCAGGTCTAGTGGTCTATCTTCACTTGGAAAATATTGTTTCCTTTTCTTTGGTTGGAACATTTTGCAATAACAATATCTGCTCTTTCAAGAATAAGAAAGGTACATCTCTCTGAGTCACTTCTCTCAGTAGAGTCACTAATGATCCGGGCACTCCTTTTGTTAAAGTACAAATCAAAACACAATAGAGTCGCCACCTCCAAGAGAATCCCCAAAGGAGATGTCCTAACCCCCAACAAATAACCACATAGCAGAAACAACACAACAATGCAAGCTCTGATACCAATTCACAACACTTGATTCATAAAATTATTGTTTACATGCAATGTGCCCAACTATAAGGCCTTCCCAGTTTGGCCAAATACAATAGCAATTACAAAAACAGTTCTGCAAGATCCCTCAAGATCCAACCTAAAACCTAGCTAGTCCAGATCCACACTCTGGTAGAAACCTCCAAGGAAGATCTCAACTTGTGCTTGCAAGCCCACCAAGCAATCTCCTTGTTTCTCAAGCCTCAGCTACTAGCCCTTCTCAAAGTTCGCTCTACTTCATCCTCTTCTCCAAGCTTGATGATTCACAAAAGACTCCACAAGACCCCTTACTTATACCCAACTAAGCCATAGCTTGGCCTAGTATGTTACAAATTAAATAAACCCTTGCATTAAATGCACATTTAAGCCACAAGTCAGCTTACAACAAAAATTAAATACAACCAAATTAATTGTCAAGATCGGCTCACACTAGAAACCGAACACAGACAACTCAAGCAAAGCTGGAACCAAGACATGATCGAGCATCAGAAAACCACTTCCAAGTATCAACAAGTATCGAGTTCACTAGGCACATGAAGGAACACTTGGTTAACACTACGAACTCGGTAAACACTGCAAACTCGATTAATACTGCTAGTTAACACTGAACTCAATTAACACGACAGGTTAATACTCGGTTAACACAACAAGTTAATACTCGATTAACACCGCTAGAATGAACAAAAAAAGAGCAGGATTACAAGGCAAACCAGGATGCTCCTGCATCATCATCCTCCATTGTGTAACAAAATATGTGCTACATGTGCAACAATGAGAGGATGATAATGTGATAAGAACACAAAGATGGAGCTCACAAACAACAAGGTGTGAGACAACAACTAAGTGCAAGTGGATTTCTCCTACACCATGCGCTAAAATAGAATACAAACTCCTAGGCATCTACATGAAAACTAACATGCAAATGCATTATTTTTAAGTAAATTTAAGTGTAATTATTAATATTTAACTACACCAACAGATATATCTTCCCTACTGCTCCACACATCTTCTTTGTCTTTATATGATATTCATATATTTTTATTCATCTATACTCACTTCCCTGCACTTCTTATTTTATATTCATATCTCTCACACTCTCTTCTTCCAAAATCTGCTTGAAATGATATTCCCTCTATTCCTCCCAGTTGATCTAATTCGATGCCTAAATCTATTATATGTTTATAAGTCTGATCTGTATTCCCTATTACATCCTTTTCCGACTGAAGCGAGTTTAGTGTCCTTATATATCTTATGATTGGGTATGATTGGTTGTGATCTTGAAAGACACATCTCATATCTATTCATAATTACGATTTTTCCTTTCGGTTAATCACACACTTAATGATAGCTTTATCACTCATATGTTGATTTTATCATCGTTATCACTATCCTTTATTGCTCCTCACAAAAGATATTTATTCCTTGTCACATAATAATCTATGTATCCACTGACTCTCTAATCGTCTACTTCTAAACTTGAAAGTGTCTGATCTTTGCATTGACTAATAAATGTTGTCCATTATTCCTACGTTCTTTCATTACTTGTTTGTCTCTGTTGGATCACTGCATAGGTTCATATCACAGCATACGTTAATTGACCCCAATCCTTCTTATTGATACATAGATACCTCTCTTCCTTGGTTTGTATTTTATTTGGCCTTTGTTATTCATTGGAGACTGTTGTAACTGCATGGGAGGGCATTATTTCCATGAATCTTGATATGTCATTCCTCTACAATGTGATCAGCAGAATGGCTAGAATGATCAGTTGAGGATAAGATCTTCTTATTGGAGAGCCTAATAAATGGTTGATGCTTTGCAATGCCCAGTTGACTAACCACACGCCAGTCTAATACTCCATTTTAATCCTTTATAATCTTCGATGTTTATAGTCAGCATGATATCATATCTAATATTCTCCCTCAGACTTCCCAAATACAAACTTTGTATAAACTTCACTAGTCAAGCACCCAAACAGCCTTTCCTTATTTAAGAAATTCGATCATAATAATAATATCTCCTCAAGCATTAATAATTACCATCATGAGGTCTATAGTCTTCAGCCAGATATTTAATCTCCCACTATTAACTCAATTCTATGTAAAGTTAATAATAATTACCATCATGAGGTCTATAGTCTTCAGCCAAATATTTAATCTCCCACTATTAACTCAATTCTATGTAATGTTAATATTTCGATCATCTGACTTAATTTTTCACCCATTTGAATATTTCACCCAACTTAAATAATTGTAATTATATTATATATTATATTTTGTTATTATTTATCTTCTTCTTTTTTTCTTTTCTTTTTTCTTTTTTTTTGTTTTATCGGTAAGAGGCCGAATCCAATTTCATTATTATTATTATGTGTTGTGATATATTATTATTATTATTTATTAAACTCGAATAGACATGAACCCAAGACCTCCTAGATAAGAGGCTCACAATTTACCACTGTATTGTAGACTCTTGCCTATTTTTATATTTTAACTATTATTTGTTTTATATCTTCAATTTTTTATTATTTTTTGTTACTAAGCATTATTTCAGCTCTATTTATTTTTGTTTTTAATTATCGTTATCTTTTTAATATTTCAATTTTATTAATTTTTTTTATTAATTGATATTATTTCAAAGGAGGGGATATCACACGTTTTTTGGCATCTAAGTGTTTTGTTTTTCTTTGGATCAAAGTAACGAGACTCAGACCCGGCCCTAACTCAGCAAGGGTAACTCGACTCATGACCTGGCTCAGACTCACCCGTGACTCGGCAAAGTGACAAAACTCTTGAAATTTAGAGATTTTTAGGATTTAAAGAACATTCCATGCACCCATTATTGAATAAAGCTTAAAGACAATAACATCATGAAATAGAAAGTAATCTGATTACATACATCAATTACATAAGTACAAAGGTAAATTTGAGATGTATTAAGAAAATTTTAAAAACTAAAATTAAAAATCTAGCGAGTTAGATGAGTCAGCCGAGTCAGCAAGCGAATCAGCCGAGGTAGGCGAGTCCTGCCAAGCCAGGGTTACGGGTCATTTTGACCCAGCTGAGGTTACCCAACTTGCTGACCCAGGAAACTTGCCTAACTCACAGTGAGTCCCATTACTATGCTTCGGATGCTTCTTTAGTGGGAATCGTAGCATTTTTGGGGGGTTAGTTTTGGAGTGAGTCTTTTTTAGTTCTTGGTAGCATTTTTTGGGGGGTTGTTTTGGAGTGAGTCGTTTTTAGTTTTTGGAGAAAGGTATTGAGAGAAACAAGGAACTTCTAGATTTTGGAAGAGGCTTGGGAAGTCATCGTTGATGCTGATAAACACCATTGTTGCAGGTCTATGATCAGACCCAAATCAGATTTGAATATTGTACCGAGAAGCCAATAGACTTGCCTAATCATTTTCTAAAAACCATTTCTAGTTTCAATAAGAGCTTCAAAGAGTTTGTTTGCAAATTTGGTGTTTGAATCCATCTAATTTTGCTGCTATAGAGCAGATTGATTGAGTGCTTTGGACTTAATTTCAGGTGGTATTGAGTGGATTTTTATGCCCTTACGTCAATAGTATCAAAGATAGTACATTTTGAGTGCGCAAGTAGATTCACCCAAAGGAGGCAATTTGCACCAAGATTGACCTTGCAAGTTGAGCAAAATGTATGCAAGAGGAACCCCACGTAGTTGGGATAGAAATAGATTTAGAAGTGGAGGTAGAAATTGTCCAAATGTTGTCCATGGTGAAGATTTCGGATCCTTAAGAAGGCAAGTTGAAGCTTTAGAAGATGGGAATTACAAGAGATTGTTCTCAATGGAGAGAACCTAAGAGTGAAGAAAATGAAGCTACAAAAAATGGTAATGACGCAGGTGATGAAGAGGCTGAAGAAGCAGCAGCAGTTTGAATTATCCTTTGTTGAAGGCATTGTCATAAATGTTAAAGAGACTAAAACTTGACATTCCTACATTTTATGGGAATTTGAATCTAGAAAAAATGATTTATTGGATCAACAACATGGAATAATACTTTGAATGTGAGGAAGTAGAAGACATATTGATGCAAGTTTTATGCCACTACAATATGCAGAATCGAGTACTTAGTATTCCAAAATGAAACACCGAATCTCCAACCCTCTCTTGAATAAGGATGCTCATATGCTAAACAATGCACATGGATTGTGTGTTCGAATGAGACAAACCCAAGGTTCCTTCTTATTGTGGACTTTCACTCAATTGTACTGATGTGATACATTAGGTATCACAAAGGAAGATTGTTGTTTAATCAATGGATATCAACTACTCTAACTTCTTCATATCAAATGACTTGCAACAAGATGATAAAAGCCTTTGTGGCTATACCAGGCTTAGTTTAGCCATTGACACCAACTAAACTAGTGTAATATCCTAAGATAGATATAAGATGTTCAAACTATTACCATTCCATCAACAACATCCATTGATGCATATCAATGTGCAAACAATAATCAAAATAAAGTTCATAAATATGGCATTTGACCATACAACGCAAACTTACTATTAGCAAGCAGCTACCGGTTTGGTCTAAGCAAGTTCACCAAAGATGCATCCAAAATATCTTCCATTCAACTACACACTATCTCTAATAAAGATAAGCAAATCTTACTCTAAGGAAATATAGAAACCATGCAATACTCCAAAGCAACACAAATAATTTGTAAGATTTCTGCAAACTCAGATTAATCAATATTGATATAATACCTTTACTCTTGCTGGAGATGGTCCTTAGATATACCAGACAGTATATTAAGTGTTCTTGCTATGATGTATAGTTCTACAATAAAATGTGTATCTCTGCTATAAATTGTATAAGGCAGTAAATGCTAAAGGAGTAGACTTGTATTTCGATATGTGTCATTTAACTACATTCACACCCCATATATATATAACACCCAAGGGGCATGTCCTTAGAAAGGACATGTCCCTCTCTAGGTCGACCCTATACAAATTGTATTCATCAGATCGGAGTCTCTTATGGATGGAAATTAGTTAGTAATTAAACTAACTATGTTTATGCATTTAGACTTTAGCAAAAGTGCCCTAAGGAGATGTCGATCATAATGAAGACAATAACCAATTATATAGGCCTATTCATTCAAGGGTATTTCATGCATATATTGGATCTGTTTGATCTGCAAATTCAGATCAGTATGATATCAGAGTTACCTTTTATAAAATTATCACTCCCTCTTAACTTGATAATCATTCTGAGAGATAACATATCTAGCATCATCAATTATGATGAATAAGCATAGATTGATACTCTATATCTATCTAAATCTTCTAAACATGTGGTATCATTGAACACATGCTACTATGTCATATTACTATACCTATGATATGACTTATCACTTGTACTTGTGATAACAGTATTGCATGGGATGCAATATACAGGATAAAATCCGAATAGTGATTAAATTCTCCCTGTTAATGTTTTGGTAGCTTCAGTCGGTTAAACCCATGAAACCAATATAAATATACATATATATATTACATATACGTGTGATATATAATATACACATATATATATTTATATGTATATGTATATTAATAAATGAGATATTATATATATTTATTATTTTATTAATTATAATGGATAGACATGTCTCATGAGGAGACATGTCTCTCCATATATCATTTGCAGTACATATAAGAGGAGATTAATGCATTTGAAAAGCACATACCTTACAAGCAATGCAATTACATCTACAAGCGATCCTCATTTCTCAACACTCCCTTTATCCAAGTTGTGACTCATAGGTACTGACAGGCCTATATCACAATATGATCCTGAGTTACGATCTGCCAGTACACAAGATAAAATCCAGAGAATAATTAAATTCTTCCTTTATCCAAGTTGTGATTCATAGACATAAAATGTCTATATCACAATGTAATCTTAAACTCATCCAAATCTAACAATAGTTTTCTACTGTTTAGTACATTATCTCAAAGATCGTCATCTCTCATAATGTATTTTATACAAGTGTTCATTATCTCAGAGATCTTCACCTCTTAGATAATGAATACAAATGGTGAAGCCCATAACAGTCAATAGCTTGACAATAATAATTTTAACACAATTATTTCATTAATAATTAAAGAATACAAATGTATTATTATTCAACCATACCAAGTCTTTTTCTGAAGTGATTTATCTTCACTCAAGAGAGAGGTTTGGTAAGAATATCTATTGTCTCATTTGCAATGCAAATGTATTCTAACTTGACAGTTTTCCTATCTACCATATCTCTTACATAATAGTAAGGAATTTCAATATGCTTGGATCTGTCATGAAAAGATGGATTCACAGAAAACTTGATGGAACTTTGATTATCACAGTGAATGATAGTGGGATTCATGGGTTAATCAAATAATCCCACAAGTAACTTGTCGTCGGTAGAAATTGTGTATCAGCCGACGGGTCCCTTCGGAAAGGTTCTTGTTATGTAGCCAACGGGTCCCTTCGGGAAGGTTCTTGTTATGTAGCTGACGGACCCCTTCGGGAAGGTTCTTCGGAAAGTATTTATACACCCTTCGAATTATTGTAAATCATCAAAAAAAAGCATATGTACTGTTTGGCATATGCGAATAATAATAAGAAGAGTTTTGCTGTCATGTTCGTGTTCATTATCTATGTGCAATTCTTAATTAAAATATGCGGTAAACATTTGGCACTGTTGCCCGATGGACCTGGTATGCAGGCAAACGAATATGAATTAAATGTCGAATCAGTTGAACAAAGATAAGAATAAGTCGAAGGAAAATGATGACATACACGTTGCGCAAGAAAATTTAATTTTGGCTCGACAGACAGAGCGCCGAAGGAGATTCCAGAAGATTGCCGACGGAAACAGGAGCGCGGAAGGATTGTTGAAGGAGACTCGACAACGGCTTGATTTGGTGGAAGAAGCGAGGGAGTAGTTTTTGAACCTACATACGCCACGGGAAGAGAATCCTGACGGAAGGAGATCGACTCGCACAGCTCGGAGTGCCGAAGGAGCACGAGCGTGGAGTGACCTCTTCGTCCGAGATATACTTCCAAAACGAACAGCTTCAGTTGACAAAACCTCTTCACCAAACAGCGCGGAAGTCGAAAACAACACGGGTATAGAAAATAGTGCAGGTGTGCAGAACAGCGCGAGTGTTCAAAATAGCGCGAGTGTGCAGAACAGCGCAGGTGTTCAAAATAGCGCAGGAGCTTAGAACAGCACGGGTGTTCAAAACAGCGCAGGTACACAACAAAACCCGCAACACACAGTAATAATGGCAGGTCCAAAAGAAAAGTTGCCTAAATTTGATGGTGAAGGAGCCGCCGATCCGATTCGACATTATAAAACATGTGAAACGATCTGGAGAGAAAATGGCATAACAGATACGAATGAATGGGTCCGACAATTTCCAGCCACCCTACGGGGTGTTGCAATTGATTGCTTTACTAACACAGATCCGCAGAAGTTAAACACTTGGGATAATATTAAGAAAGAGTTTTGCGCAGAATTTCAAATATTGTGCGACAATAATGAAATCGTCGTCGAGATATTCAATACCAAGCAAAAGAAGAATAAAACAATACGGGTCTTCACTAGGCGGTTGAAAGACTTAATCAATAAAATGGAGAACAAGTCGGCAGATGGGCTCCAAAAAAGATGGTTCATTGAAGGCCTTCACCCTAAGCTGCGGAAAAAGATGAAGATCATGCCACCATCAACATATATTGAAGCATACAATCGGGCATTGAACCTCGAAAGTGAACAAAAGACAAAGAAGAAGAAGAAGACTAGCTCATCCGATTCAGATGACGACGAACCTTCAGAAGAAGATAGCAACGACGATGAAGGTAGCAGCAAGAAAGTTCGTGCTCTTCAGAAGGACATGCTGCGGATGATGGAGTTCAAAAACATGAACAAGGAGACTAAGGGCAATGACCTATGGTGCACAGAGTGCAAGAAAGAAGGCCATACGAAGGGATCATGCCCAAAAGAACAATTTTGTGAGATTTGCCAAATTATGGGACACTCAGTAAAGGAATGCCCTTTCAATTTGAAAACAAGAACACCGCAGCAAGTGTTTCTAACACAGGAGGCATCCCCGTCAGGAGGGAGCGGGAACACCACTACGGATGGTGCCACATCAGGTGGATATAGAAATAATCGGCGCGGTCAGAGCAACAACAACAATGGCGGCAACAACAATAATGGCGGGAGAAGTCGAATCCAGTATGATGCGAATGGCCGGCCGATAGTCCAATGCCGCACATGCAATCTGTGGGGTCACTTCGCCCGAGAGTGCACAACGACGAATACACCAAAGTTGCTATGCCGATGGTGTGGACTTGGCGATCATGACGATGCTAAGTGCCCGAAGTTCGGAGTAAACTTGATTACTGTCAGGACGAATGAGGAAGAAGTTCTGGCTATCACTCGGAAGCAAGTGAAGCTCTACCCTGATCCGACGGAGGAAAAGAAGAGACTAGAGGAAGCCCGCGCAGAGATCCAGAGAGCAACGCAGGGAGAAACGGCACACCTGAAGGAAACACCGGGTACCTCTGTACAGAACTGCGTAGAACAAAATATTGTACGGCAAATATTACAAGCCAAGGTACCCGTCAAGATAAATGATTTATTGCTCACTATGCCTTAACTCTGTACAACACTCACGAATATAGTCCCGATTGCTAAGCAACCAGTAGAGCAAGAAAAGGAGAAATAGGGGGGCGCAAGTGTAGAAGACCCGATGCTGTTAGCTCTTTCATCCGGACGCTATCTGGCAGTTGTTGAAATGGGCATTCTCGGAACTGTGCTAACAGACACGATCGTGGAGGAAGGATCTGGGGTCAATGTCCTACCAGAGGATACTTGGAAAAAGTTGGGACAACCAACATTGTGGCCACCTACCTTCTAGTTGTTAACAGCTGATCAACATGGAATCAAGCCATTGGGAATACTCACAACGCAACCGGTGACGATTGGAACACAACCATTCCTGTTGGACTTCGTCGTGATTCCCCTAAGGTGGAAAGGGTACGATGCTATTCTGGGTCGGGGGTGGCTGATACAAGCCAAGGCAAAGCACAATTGGAAGAAGAATAGTTTATCACTTGAAAGCAAAGGTCGGAAGTATGTCATCGATCTGCACACTCAAATGGTCGGGGAAGAAGCCCTATCGTCAGATTCTGAAGGAGAAGAGGATGAAAAGGGGCAGAGTATGGAACCGGATCAGGAGGGAGTTCTACGACTGGAAGGAGATGACGATTTGGATTCAGTAAATGGTCTCTACCATTGGCAGATAGAGGACTATGAATTGTTTTAGAGCTGCAACATACTAACAATAGAAGGACACAGTACTGATGAATTTCCAAAGGAGTTCACCGAAATGAAGGAAGGGGATGCGCCACTCGATGTGACCCCAACACATAAGTTCACTGAAGGGGAACCATCAAATACAATGAAGTCGCGTTGCAGACCATGAATTTGGGAGACGAAGCCGAACCACGGAACATACTGGTGGGGGACAACTGGGACCCGGTACTAAAGGCAGCAGCATTCAAGATATTTTTAGAGTATAAGGATGTGTTTGCATGGACGTACAAGGATCTGAAAGGAGTACTGCCGGAGTTGTGTGTGCACCGCATTCAATTGATCGAAGGAGCAGTACCTGTACGGAAGCGGCCCTACAAAATGAACAAAAATTATGCAGCACGGCTTATGGAGGAAATCAATCGGATGTTAGAGGCCGGCATTATTTTCAAGGTGCAGACTAGTGAATGGGTATCCCCGATAGTGATCTCACTAAAGAAGGACTCCACTCAAATCCGAATATGTGTCGATTTCAGATGCCTAAATGCAATCACCATCAAGGATCCCTTCCCGATCCCATTCACGGACAGCATCCTCGAGGAGGTAGCAGGACATGAGATCTACTCATTTATGGATGGTTTTTCCGGCTACAATCAGATTTCAATCGCAGAGGAGGATAAGCTGAAGACGACATTTGTCATAAAAGATGGGGTGTATGCCTATAATTGGATGCCGTTCAGTCTGTGCAATGCACTTGCCACATTTCAGCGGATCATACTACACATTTTTGATAAGATGTCCGTCGAAAACTTCAAGGCATTTTTGGATGATTGGTCGGTGTTCAGTGCAGAGGACAAACATCTAGCAGCATTAGGTGAGTGTATGGAAAGGTTCCAACGTGCGCACCTGGCCCTGAACCTGAAAAAGTGCAAATTTATGGTTTCGCAGCGAAAGTTGCTCGGACACATAGTCTGTAAGGAGGAACTGAAGATAGATCCAAACAAAGTGCGAGTCATATTGGAGATGCAGCTGTCAACCAATGTGACGGAGGTAAAATCTTTCCTCGGGCATATAGGTTATTACAGGTGTTTCATCAAAAATTTTGCCAAGGTAGCATATCCGTTGGATAGGTTAACTTGCAAGACAGAATCGTTCAGATGGGAAAAGGAACAAGATGAAGCATTTGAAGGTCTCAAAGTACGACTAGCTACAGCACCTATTTTGGCATACCCAAATTGGAATAAGGAGTTTCATGTGCATGTTGATGCATCAAACTATGCGATCGGAGCAACTCTCGCGCAAACAGGAAGCCACGGGTTGGATCACCCGATCTACTTCGCCAATCGGTTGCTATCAAAAGCCGAACAAAATTATAGTACGACCGAACGGGAAGCATTGGGGATGGTCTATGTTGTGCAGAAATTCCGACATTACTTGCTAGCTACTTCGTTCGTGTTCTATGTCGATCATCAAGCCCTATTGTATATGATCAACAAACCAGTCATTCAAGGAAGGATCAGCCGATGGTTACTCTTGTTGCAGGAGTTTACCTTCAAGATCATTATACGGCCAGGGAAGAAACACGTAAGCGCGGATCATTTGTCACCTATAAGAACAGGGGAACTGGCAGACAATGTGAATGATGACTTTCCTAATGCACAGTTGTTTCAGATTGCTGCACTACCGAAGTGGTACACAAGCATCGGCGAATACTTGTCGACGGGACAGTTTCCAAGTAACATGCCACCGAATGAAAGACGAAAGTTGGTGAGACGGGCAGCGGCCGACAGGAGACATCTTCTGAGGAGGACAGTGTGGAAGAAGGGGAAGGCGAGGATGATGAGGAGGTTCAAGTTGTCACAGCTACCCCCTTGTTTTCGCGCACTACAGTTCCTATGACTTCTGGGTTGGTGTCAAGAGGTCTACACATGGCTCACATTCCTAGGTTTGGAGAGACACGGCGACCAATATTGATGAATGGTGTATCACAGGCAGTTACACTAGCCACATCGTGGCAACACGGGGTACGGCCTTCTCCTGTCCGGCCGGGAGTTGGATTTGCTGTAGGCTTTGCCCAGCTAATAGCACCCGTCACCCGAGAGACTTCTTCAGCCCCTACTGAAGCACTTCCGATAGCAGCACCCGTAGCACTTGCTATAATTCAGCCAGCAACAGTAGTTACCATAGCACAGTCAGCAGAAGTTCAGGAACTTTCAGTAGAGAACGTACCAAATGGAGAAATACAGGAGTGTACAGAACCAGCGCAGTCCGAACGACCGGAGGTGATGGATAGAGCTAGTTTTTTTGAGGCAACAATTCCGACTCGTTCCTGACACGCGTGGGCCATCCATTCAATCTCCCAGCTATTCCGAAGTAGCACCTGCAGTACCAGAGCCTCAGCCTCAGGAGCAAGGAATGCCACAGGCCGTGGTTGCGCCGTCAGCAGAGGAGGCCGCACCGACTGTGGGCATGGGTTAAGTTGATGACGAGGCGAATAGTGATGCGGAATGGTCATTGGAAGGCTTCGCCAAGGAGGATTACGAGTCGAATGAGGACAGGTGCAGGGACTACCTCAGGACTATGAAGTCTGCATTGAAGAAGGGGCATGATGTGGCAATCCAGGCTCTGACTCGACGGAAGGAGTGGCATTTGATCTGAGCGTATATTTGTGGGGTTTATCCTCAGAGATTTCAAACTTGTTTTGTGGATGAAGGTTGGCTGGCGGTTGAGACATCAGAGATGTTGGCAAATTGGGCCACTAAGCCAGAGTTGGGACACTTCTGTCAAGGTCTACTCTCGCTGAATGTAGTTCTGGGAACCTCAACATGTTCTCAAGCATCTCTCGAGGTCTGCTCAAACCATCTGGGCCTCCTAACTAATTCAGAAGGTTTTAATTGTCCCTCTCTTGAAGTTTGGCCCTTTGTACTAAAGGTTTGTGAACTCTTCTCGCCTTTTGAATCCTCTTGCGAAATATCCTCTGTAATTGTCAGTGGATCATGAGATATCTTGGAGGCCAAGTTTTCTTCAAACTTGACATCCCTACTCACAACGTGTCCTCCATTGTGTTGGTATAAAGACCCTATAGGCTTTTGATTCTTCATTGTATCCCACAAGAATGCCTTTCTCACCTGAGGGCTCCAACTTTGTCCTCTTCTCTATAGGCACATGAATCTAAACTGGATAACCAAAAATCCTAAGATGTCCTATCTCCGGTTTAATCCTTGTGAATACCTCCTCCGGGGTCTTGTCCTCTAAAACCTTGTGAGGACTCTTGTTTAGAAAATATACGGCTGTGTTGCATGCTTCTGCCCATAGAAACAATGGCAAACTCTGATCATGGATCATAGCCTTTACAAAATTGATGATAGATCTATTCTTCTTCTTTGCAACCCCATTTTGTTGCAGATTGTAGGCAATTGTCTTCTCCCTCTTGATTCCTGCATCCTTGTAGAAATCTCTGAACTCATTTGAGGTATACTCACCCCCGTTGTCTGATCTCAACACCTTGATGTTCTTCCCTACCAGATTCTCCACTTGAGCTTTGAACTCCTTGAATAGAGTGAAGGCCTCATCTTTGGTCTTCATGAAGTAGATCCAGGTCTTCCTGGAGAAATCATTAATGAAGGTGACATAGTAGGATGCACCTTTCATTGATGCCAATGACATAGGCCCACAAATATCGGAATGTCTTAGATCCAAAATCTCTTTGGATCGAGTTTCACTCATGGGAAATGAAGCTTTGACATTTTTGCCAAGAGCACAACCTTTACATACCCCTTCTTACTCCAGACCAAAGTTTGGAAGTCCACTGACGATCTCTCTTAATATAGGTAGTTCTTTGTGATGCAAGTTGCCCATCCTCTTGTGCCACAACTCACACAAGCTCCCATTGTTATGCATTAGTGCCTGAATGGAGTTACCTTGTAGCCTGTATAAGTTACCTTCCCTAACTCTAATCCTCATAGTTGTTTCTAGATTGGCTCCCTTTGGGCATGTAAACACTTGTCCTTTCTGGAAGGTAATTGTGTAACCTTTGTCCACAATAATTGAGATGGACAACAAGTTCTTCAAACCAGGTTTTGGTTCCCAAAACTGCAGATTGGAATCCTACGAGTCTTGCCAACTCAATGCTGGGATATCCAACTTGTTATGGCCAACTTGACGGAACTGAACAGCGTAGTTCGAGTTCCCTGCACTTCTAGCTCTGCAAGGCCAAGGTGGGTGCACTTGATCTTGGACAACAACTTAGATCCAAGATGGTTAAAGTAGATTGATTAGAATTTGAATGAAAGTTTCCTAAATGGCAAGAATTGCAGAAAACTTTAAACTTGCAAATTATGAACTTGAGAATAAAAAATGAATATATGAATGTTTTTAAAATAAGAATAAGTATAGATTAATGCAATAGATGAATATATTTATTCTTCAAAGGAAAGATATGAAACAATTGCCTGCATATGGATTATGAATCAAGAGTAAAATAAAGACCAGTGCTTTATTAAATGGGCAAACAGAGTGAATATTATAAGTTGAAACGTACAACCTTATAAAGTTCAATATACTTAAACTATAAACAAATTAATAATCTAGACGCGACGGATCAACCATACGAACACAATGTTAAACTAGTTTAGAATGCATTTTAACTCCTATGGTTGGGAGACAAACTAGACATAAATACAAAAACAATTAAATATTTCACAATATCTATGTTTATCAAGTTTAAAATGCAATAACGATCCAATCCACTTGTCCGAATATTAAAATATTTATAGAAATTAATAAAAATATTTATAAAAGACACAACTTAATAATAATTTAAAACTCTAAAACTTTTATGCAAATAAGAAAAATAAATACGCTTACTGGTTATGCCGGAATTAAAATTGCAATGAAGATATTCCTTACAAATGACCCATCCAATGCAATTAGATTCCAAAGAGCATAGAAAATTTGTACTCAACGATCCAAATCCACAAGCTTTGTTCAAATTCATTCCTTTGCCAATGAAAGAATATAATATATCAAATGCGTTCAATATGCACCAAAATTTGGGAGTAATATAAATTGTGTATATAATTGAAAAATGTCCCCATCTCTCAATTTGAGTCTAATATTGATAAGTCATTAAAAGATCACTTGGTTATATCCAACCGATGTGACTTTTCAAAATAGAAACTAATTTTCTTGTTACTATTTCCCGTAGCCTATTAATTAAAAATCTCATTTGTTAATTAGTCTATACTTGCTGTGCTTGTCAATAAATGAGAATCAACATTCTTAATAAATTGATTAGCATATCCGTGGATTGGAAACTTTAATTCTTTATAAATCAAAAGTTTTGACTGAATGATTTAGCTGGAGAAAATCAACAATATGAGTTCTGAATCATCATTCTTGAGCCACTCCAACATGATTTTTATACACAGTTCCTCCTAAATACGCAGAAAATCTTCATCCCACTGTGCATATCTCCACAGCTGCAAAATAAAAAGAATGTCATCAGATATTTATATACGAATGATTACACTAATACGTCAATACACTCAGAATCTTTGCGATTTTCATTAGGTTGTCTTGTGAATGCTCCCAGATTATTGGTTGACTCCTAGCACACATCATTCATAGTGCTCATTCTTGTTGACGGTATCTCCCAAACTCTCCCATCGAATGCCTCTGTTCACCGATGATTGCTTGGCAAGTTTTGGAGAAATACACGATGATTATACTGTGCAACGTGGGAAGAATCCTTATTCAATCCATACGTACAAGTCAAACCTCTAAAGATTATATTATGTAAGTTTGTTGTTTCCGTAAACATGCTTTGAATTCATTGGTAATAACAACCTCATTACCGTTTCTTCATATGCAAACTGATCGTTACTTAATTGATCTTTCGACATTATTATTGTTCTCAGTGTAATTTTTTTTGCAGGTTTGTTAGTTTCTTCGGAAGGCTGTAAATTTGATGAAAATATACTGCTTTATTGTTGTCTCAATGCATGCCTATATATATTGTTGCCTCCCCAAAATACAGATCTTTGTCATCCACGACTTCCTTCGATCGCTCTGCATAACTAAATATTGAATAGCAGGGAGATATCCAGCCCATCTTATAGCAATCTGATATTTCTTCCCAGAAAATTTGCACATGACAAGGATTGAACTGATGATACTGGACATTTGGATAACATGTTGCTTTGAGATTCAACATGACTGACTAACCTTTTAAGTCTTCCTTTTAAGATTCATTTATGTGTAACCGATACTTTACACCGTTCTTTAGTTATTTATTGCCTCTGCATGAACCTTCATTTGTTGTGTGATTTCTTCAGCCTCTACACATATGTGTATTGTCTTCATCCGATTTTTGTATCAACTATTCGCTGTTCAATATACCTGTTGTTTCTTTTTCATATTACAAATGCTTCTAAATTTGTAATCTGGTGTACTTCAGCATAATGGAATCATGGTACAAATATATATCAAATGAAATATTCATATTCTTACTGTGAATAAGAATAGATGAAGTAAATGTTGTATATAATGTCTTCAACTGTAGCTATCTTGAATCTGGTGTATGAGACTCTGATCGGTATGCTGGTTGATCTGTACAACTGCAATTTAATGCTGCTCCATGATGTTCCATACTTGACTTCTCAAAACAATATCATTGCCATTTGGCTGTTTATGATAATGCTGATCATTAGCATCCAGCTTTGTTTTGTACTAAATTAATACAAGAGTGGATATTGATGACCTCCTTATACATGATATGTGCTTTAATAGAACTTGATAATATGATGACATGTTGTCTCTCCATTCACTAATCCCCTTTTATCTTGACAATAATGCTGATAGTACCAGTAACTTTTCCTCTTTAGCATTTCATAACATGACCATAGATGATGATGCTACCGTCATGCTATTTACTTAATCATAATATCACTCATGAATGTTTTCTCCAATTTGAAATATGACTATGCAGTTCATGCATGTGTTTTCAACTTTTCATCTCCTTCATGGAGGCGCTAATGAAGGTAAATTTTTTTTGGGCTCCATCACCAGGTACATACAACACTTCCTGAGCATCAATTAATCCTCCCGACTCAAGCTGAAATTGCATGATTCCTTGTCCCATGACTGCATACATGGCATCATTGCCAAGCTCCACAGTGATCCTAGATTCATATTCAGAAAGATGACTGTACTGTCCCCAATAGGGAGCCAAATAAATTTCCTCAATTTCACATTCTTATCCTTGTTAACCTTGTGATTTGTACCATGTGATGAATAACATGGTCAATATGACTGGCTATTTTCCATGCAACAATGTTCCTTACATTAGATGACCTGTAAGACTGATCAGTAGAATGATATTTGCTTGATATATTCCGGAGTTATACCACCCTTCTTTGTCGCAATTTTCTAAAGGTGATAGAATGTTTGTTGCCCCAATTATGAACATATATGTTTATCATCTTGTATAATGTTATTGGGTATACAATAGATGGGATATTCTTGCCGTAATCTTTACTGAAAATATATATATTATGGAGAGCATCTATGATTCTTGATAATCCTTTGATTCTTTACTAGCTAGATATGTCTAGTTATATTCTCTTTCCATCAGGAAGGTCATATGTATTTGACATGGTATGTTCTTGTGAATAGATAGCTGAAGTGAATATGATAGTCGTTGAAATGAGTTTTGATCCAAGGCTATTAATATGGTGGCTGTATTATGTCCTCCTATTGCTGACTAGGTTACAGTATGGTTCAGATTCGATGTTGATTGGATTATATTAACTTTCAACTAGACTTCTCCAAACGTTAAGGTGTAAAGATCACTATATTCTAACCTTCCCTCTTTTCTGACTTGAAACTTTTTGTGGGAGTCATTCTTGTTTACTTTTTACTGACTAGATGCTCATCTCTGCAGAACTGAAAACTCTTACATCCTTCGAATGCGCTCAAGATTCAAACATTGACCACCTCTATATTGATAAGTAGGAGATAATTTCCACAGCAAGTCAAATTGTGACATTGCTATCAGGATTTAACTGTGTGATTTTGAGTCAAACTCATTGATAAGTAGGAGATAATTTCCACCTCTATATTGCCAATCTTTGTAAATCAGATATTGAAAATTGTACCCTATATATATATATTTCGCAAACTATGTACGTGCAAAATAGGTCTGGGTTTTTCTGCTGCCTCTTCAATGTTATTGATGCCAAGATGCATATATTTCTTTGGCTGCTGATTATCCACTGAAACATTATCGTCTCCTTGTTCTTTGTTGTTCTTTCCCTTATTAGTTTCTTACCTCAAAAACTGAGTGTCTTTCTCCAGTATATTTACTGCACATGTTGATTGAAGTGGGTCTGCAAGTCGCTCAGACAGATGGTGTTATTTAGACTTAATCTCTTTGATGGTCATAACCTCTTAAATGCTCTTAATATTGTGTTTGTTAATCCTTTATTCTGATGGCATTTTGTCTGTACTCGTTCCTTCTTATTTGATGTCTATTGGGGTTGGTGCCTGTAAATTTTCGTCTATTTGCAGATGCCTTTTTTTATCATTTGGTCTCTGCCTTTGTTTTGCCCCGTCAGAGCCTTCATCTTTCAATGTTCATTGTCTGCAATGTTAACGGTATTGACATTTCTGATTACTGTTTGCAATCAAGTTACCGTGGAAAAGCCATTATTTCTTGTAGCGATCGAAATATGGATAAGATGTGATGCTCCAGCATGTCACCTATTGCAATTTCTCTATTTTAATTTGAATTTCCGCATATAGAAGCTGATAGGATATTCTAACGGTCTTTGATACATGTTTCTATATTTGTATCTGCTCTCTATTTCCTAAGGCATTTCCTCTTATCTCCCCGCCACCCCCCCAGTATTTCATTCCATATTCTTCTTATATATGAATTTGGCTAAAATTTTGTGACCTTTCATTTTGTTGGTTTAATTATAATAATTTTTTTTGACTAATATATATTTATATTTTAAATTTTATAGTATATAAAATATTTGTATTATTATATTTAATTTTGATTACATTAATGATATATTATATTATAATAGTAATAGATTTAATATATTTGTTTATATTTTAATTATAATAAATTAATTCAACATTATAATTAATTTTTTTTTTTTGTCATTATATATTTAATAACTTTTATTGTAGGAAAATAGGGGACATGACAATGACTGAACAACTCTCGTGCTTCAGTCATGTGACGGGAGGCTCCACTGTCCAAGCACCAAGCACTACTAACCGTAGTGCTGGTAGAAAGACAAGCTACAAGGGAAAAATCATTTTCAAACTTTGTTGCAAATTCACTCTGTTGTCCTGCATTTTGTCACTACAAAATGTTGGTAATAGCACGAAACTTTTTCAAGCTAGTTTTGCGTTTCTCTAAGGTGGAATTTGATTTTCAATTGTTTAATGTTGATCCATTGATCCATTTCCATTTCAATATCAAATTGTTTTACTGAAGGCCTTCGTCAAGTCTTTTTCGTTTTGCTTTTTGTCGAGCCTTTGCTTGATTTTTGAAGCCTTCATAGTCTGTTCTTTGCTTTTGAGTTTGCGTTTGTTTGTTTTTAGTCTTTTGGTTTTGCTCATGTCATGCCTTTTGTTTTCCTCTTCAATTCGGTCTAACCTAGAGGTCAATCGGAGTTGTCAATCAAGAGATATGATCATTTTAGTGCTTCAAAAGTGGACATTTTAAGTGCAACAACACGAATTTAAAAAAAAATGTTATATTTTCATTTTGACATTCACTTTTTAAAAAATATAACATTTTACTCACTTTTTGTTATGTTTTTAAGTTACTTTATCTTTTAAATTATAACTTAAAATGACTATAGTGCACTTTATGTTATAATTTTAAGTTGAGTTACTTTTTAATTTTTCACTTAAAGTGACTATAGAACTATATAGTTACATTTTAAATTTTTGATTTTAAAATCAAATACTTATCTAAATGTCATTTTAACATAATGTTTATGTATTATATTGAATAATATGATACATAAATGTTATTTTTGACTCATATTGATAACATTTTTATAAATTTAAGTGAAATACATAATTTAAATGCCTCAAAGAGAACTTTTTATGTGCAAATGCATGTAAAAAACTATGAAAACTGGAAACTTTTTATGTTATTGTATATAAAAACTCACTTTGAGGATACTTTTCATGCCATTACATCAAAAACTTGTGAAAGTGGACCTTTTTGATGCAATGACATGAAATGTAGAGTTTTTGTGCTTATGCATAAAAAAGGCGAGACATGTTTTAAAACAAGTAAGTGGCCTCAAAAGGTCCGATTTTGCCTATCAACACATTTTAAAACATGCAATGCACTTCGAAAAGTGTGATTTTGCATAAAGACATATTTTAAAACATGCAATAGACCTCAAAAGGTCCGATTTTACATGAATACATGTTTTAAAATATGTAATGGTCATGAAAATGTTCTATTTTGAGAAGAAAATGTGTTCTTGCTCCCCAAGGATTCGATTTTGGCCATAACTTAGGATTTTCTTCATGGATTTGAACGAAATCTTTTGCATTCAAGGCATTTTTGCTTGGTGATCATTTTGCTTCCATCAAAAATGAGTTTCAGGTGCTGAAGACCGTTTTTGGGAGTCCAAATCTAGGGCACATTTTTGAAGAAAAACTCCAAATTCCTTCATTTTTGCTCATAACTTGAGTTTTACTCAATGGATTTGCATGGGATTTGTTCCATTTTAAATGTTTTTGGATGACAATGAGTTTCCGTGCTTCTAAAATGGATTTATTTTCTTTAAAAGAAAAAGAATTCATTTCATGTCTTTTATGAATCACGTTTTTGCTTAAAATGGCTGAAAATTTGGGGTTTTAATCCACTTTTATGCATTTTGAAGCCACTTTTTTGCATTTTGATCCATATATAGGCATTTGGGGAAGTCGTTTTTGCATTCACAAGTCAAAAATGACTCAAAAACATGCATTTTTTGGCCATGTTTTTGCAAAAACGGCCCAAATTTTTGCATATAAAAGTCATGTTTTTGTTCACAAAACTCAAAAAATGCATTTCTAGCCCATACCTTTGATCAAGAGGGATTGTTTTTGAGTTTTAAATGCATGATATTGTCTATGGAGACCATTTATTTGGCACTTTCATGTCAAATTCGACCATTGAATGTCCATTACATGCAAGTGTGGAAAAAGTCAAAAGGTTGTTTGAAAATCTGGATTTAAGGGAGAATTGATCTTAAGTCTATAAAACTTGCTATTTTGGATCTTTCTCCTTCATTTTTGACACTTAATCTTCATGTAAGTGGACTCTTTCTAACTTGCTCTTCAATTCATGTTTATCTTGCTATTTTCATGCATATTATTGCTTGCTGATTGCCATTTGTCCATATATATGCCATGAAAAGCGCATTTTGCCTTTAAAAAGGATGAAAACTCTCATTTTCACACTTTTGGAATTTTCCCAAACTCCAAATTCGAAATTGCATGTTGAAGTGCTTTGCATATTGACATGTTTGAGTCTTTTGCCTAAGGCATGTGTTTGTTTTGTGCTTGTTTTTGTTATTTGCTTGATTGTTTTTTCGTTTTTCTTCATTTGGAAGATATTGCAAGTTCCTTTCCAAGAACTTGAGCACGTTTCACTTCACTCCACTTTCCATTTTCATGTCACAACACTTCATCTCTCACTCAATGAAATGCGATTACATGTTTTTCATCCCATTCGCCATCCGCATATGCATGTAATCCCATTTTCCACTTCCGTTTTCACTCATCTCACTTTTCGCTTCCATTCACACGACACGATTATATGAAATGCCTTACGTGTAATTGCATCACAAAGGTCCAATTGTGATTAAAAGTCACTTTTTGAAAAGTCAAAAAGATGTCATGTAAATGTTTTCCCATGTACTTTGACCTTATTTTTCCTCAAAGGCATCTATGAAGTTCATTTTCCCTTAGACTTCATTCCATTTTTGCCTCTACATATTCATTCGCGCCTCCATGAGCAAATACATGTTTCCGCATCTTTCCATGCTTTCCATCTCATCCTTTATCCCTTGTTGCATGTTGCATTTACATGTAATCAATTTTTCGTGCAATGACATCTTGAAAGCCCAAGTCACTTTTTGGAAATCAGCAATCTCCATTTCCACGCATTCCCATGCATCAAGCACTTTATTTCAAAAAAAAAAAAAAAAAAAAGGTTAAAGATGTTGATGGAAAGTTATTCCGAGTTTACATCTGGACATCGTCAAAGGTTTTCAAAGTGTCAGAGAATCCAAAATGTGCCAATCTACAAAGGAGAATTCATGACAACTTGAACGAGAAAAGCTGGATCACATCAAGTTTCCACATGACAACAGACAATTCATCACAGTCAAAGGTTATCAAAAGATGTAACACCATGGTTATCAAGATGAATGCAGCGGTACAATGTACAAGAACTTCCGCTTTTGTGATCATCCAGGATTGCATCTTCAAGTACAAGGCCCTTTAGAATTGTTTCCTTCTCTTCCGTCTTCTTTCTTCTTCTTTCATGTTTGTAGTTGGAGAGGATGCATTGCATGAAGATGTGTAATTACATGTAATGCGAGTTACATGTGTATGTAAAAGATGTAATGCAAGTTGCACGTGCAGTTGCATGTAACCCTTTATTTTCTTTTGTAGTTAGACTAGGTCAAAGTTGGTTGAGTTGCTCTCTCTTTTTCCTCCACTTTTTCCTCAACTTCTTTGCCTATATAAAGGAGTGCCCCCTCATTGTAAAATTATCATTATTTTTATGCAAGAAAACTCTGGAGAAATTGTGCCAACATAACTTTGTTTGTATAAGCATTATTTTGAGAGAAAGTGAATACAAAGGAGCAATTGAGACTTAACTTTGATTAAGTGAGATTGTTATTTGTGTGGATTGTAAGCTTTGTCTATGATTCATCCAAGTTGTCTTTGATTCATATCATCTTGTGTTATTGGTAATTGTTCTAGTGAATTGAATTGAAAAGAGTTAAGAAACAATTGAAGCCCGAGCTTTGACCAGGGACAATTGTGAAAATTCATAGCTAGAAGCTTTGTCTGTAGCTTGTATTTTCGTCTTAATTCGCAAAATAGTTAGATTGTTCTTACTTTTAGGAGTCTTTGTGCCCTAATTGTAAAGCTTTTACCATATAGAAGTACGACCGGACTTAGAGCCAAACTAGTACATTTTGGCTAGCCTTTCAGTTAGTGAAAGTTTATTGGTATCATTGTTTCCATCTCTTGATAGAAGTGTAGTTAGAGATTCACATTGCCCATTATTCGCTTTACGAATAAGTGGATCCTTTCTTGAAAGCTAAGAAGAAAGGATAATAGTAACATCATGTTTATAAATCTCTCAATTTCTTGCTTACTTTGAGTTAATTCAAGGAACGGTGAGAAGGGGGAGCCTTTCCTTTAAGGTAAGAGAGACTCTATCTCACATGCTGTGGCTGGTCATCCTATTTTGCGACTGAATTTTTACTCAAAATTATCGATTGCAAAATATCCACCCAACACACTCAATTGAGTCTTTGCTATTGTTGCTTCTGCTATTTGTTTGTGTCTTTCCTGTGCCTTTCTTCTGCTCTGGACTTTGAGAAACATAGTGACCTTGCTTATGGCAAACAAAGCACTTGATCTTGCTTAAGTTTTTCTTTTTTTAAAGATGTTCTTCTTCTCCATAATTGTTACCTTTTTTGGTGAAAGCTTTTCCTTTGCCTTTCTTAGTCTTAGTGATGATGGCCAAGTTTTCATCACCACCTTCTTGCTTGTTGGATCTAATCTCCTCACGAGTCTCCTCTTGAATACAATCATCCCATAGCCTCGGCAATCTGGAATGTTTTCTCAAGCACAAATTCCCTTCACAAATGGTTCCCATGACTTAGTGAAACCATTTAGAGCTACACTCACTAACTCTTCATCTAAAATCTTTTCTCCAACTGCTGCAAGCTGATCACGGATCTGTGTGATCCTCATAAGGTAACTGGTAACATTATCAGATTTGGTCATCCGACACTCTTGGAGCTTGTCTTTTAGAACCATCTTCCGGTTCATATTGTCACTTTGAAAGAGAGCAACTAAGGCATCAAACATGTCATTGGCTTTTGTCTTTTTTGCTATATGTGGAATCAAGTGATTCTTTACTTCATCTGGAACGGCCCTTTGTCCTTTAGTGTCCTTATTTTGTGCTGCCTAAAGTGCAAGATATGTTTGTAGTGGAATTACCTTTTTTACATTTTCTCACAAGTCTTGCCTTTGAGAAGCAGTATGACTCTTGCCTTCCATGGTAAGAAGTTTGAAACTTCATTTAGCCTATCTTCGAACGTGAGACTGCTGGCTGCCATATCTGCCTTGTTCTTTTCTTTTAGAGCTTACAACTCTGATACCATGTTAATTTCTTAAATCCAGTATCTAGGTAAATAGATCAGATCTAGATTTACACAACTAGATTTATTTAACGAAATAAAGCAGCGGAAAACTTAGAAAAGCAAAACACAATTCATATGCTCTTCAATTAGTTCATGAGTCAAAATAACTTCAGAACTTACAAGATCTCCTAGTACATGGGAAATGGCTCTAAAACAAGTTACAAACAAAACAACAAACCTTGAACATACTCGGTATTGCTACCTTCTCCTTTACTGTTACTTGTTGCAAACTTCCTTCTTTCTGCCTTGCTGAAAATCATAAACGTCTTCTCTGATTCTCTCTGTCTCTCTCAATGTCCTTCTTGAGAAAGATTATTTTTTAATTAACCCTTAGCTTCCTTTTATATAGCAGTTGGGAAAAGTAGAGTCCTACTTGAAGTCTATTTCTATAAACTAGTCATACTTGGAGTATACTTCTATAAAGTAGAGTCCCACTTGAAGTCAACACTTATCACAATGTTGTTTGGGCACTTATCGCTCCTTTGGTAGTCTTTAATTATTACTCAGACTTAAGGTGACTAAACCTATTGGTTGGTCGATTATAACCATGACTTGTCCTTATCCTATTCGAACCATGCTGACTGTGTGTTCTGGGTGATGATTTGACTCCTCCAGTATGGTGATTCCTTCCTGTTCCACAATGAATGTTTTTCTCAGACTACAAGTTGACTCCCTTCCTTCTGCCCATGAATCATTCAACATTTGCATAGAAGAGTCTCCCATTATCAGATGTTCATTGTTTTTATCTGAGTAATATGAATACTCATGTCTCCTTCCATTTATATATTTATTCATCACTTATTATATTAAAGATTGTTGTCTTGATAATTTTTTATTTTCGACTTTCTCTTTGATACATTTGCAGTTGGCTATGATATCATGTTGGGTTTCCAGATTGCTGAAAATGTATTTGCAGTGACATTATGTCTGGTGTGTGTTTTCCAAATGGCAGCGTCCTCTTGTATTTGTATGAGAAAAAAACCAAGAGAAGAGACATGTCCCTTCACGGGACATGTCTATTCATCAATATGATTAATATAATGGAAAACTTAATTATAGTTGTGTGTGCGCATGTGTGTATGAATCATTGTAATTAAATTAATTTCTCTTAGATCTCACAGGTTTATCCTACTAAAGCTACCAAAACATCAACAATTGAAGGTGTTAAGCAAGTCTTAGAATCTTGTAGGAGCATTTAATCTTTATTCCTTGATCAAAGTGGAAGCTATTGCCATCTCGACTTAGTAAAAAAGAGATAAGTATTTCGTTCTCTTGAATAATGTCGTGTATTTTTTATTAATGTAGTTCAAACTTTTGAATAGTTATTCATGTATTCTTTTTGCATTAGTCTGTACACTTCTCTGCGGCATAGTTTGTTTCTATGAATTATTATTAATCCCCCTTGTTTGCAAGATGAATCAAGAAGCAACAAGATGATGAGAGATTTCATAAGGAATTCAAGGAAGTAAGAGCTTTATGCATCTTGTTAGAAAGTCATGTAGGCTGTAGTATTAACCAAACATGGGGACACTGCTTGTAGCCATGAGACTGGATTGATGATACATGAGTTGCAGATGTAGTTGAGACTATTTTGTGCAAGTATTGTAGGTTTTTGTTAAGTCTAGAAATCTGATTGCTCTGTTTGGGTTGCCCAGATTGCTACTGCAAACAAATTAATAGTATTTCAGATTTTTATAGGTGACTGATACTCTAGCTACAGAAATTGAATATCCTGATCTGAGTGATTTCAGAAGTCATCTTCAGAGGTGTCTTTATTTCCATCATGGTTGGAGGGTTGCTTCCTATCATATAAAGCCACAAATAATTGCTAAATGTTATTTGTTCATTATTGAGTTTGCAACAATGGTGCATTGAGCTTATTTAAATTATGAGAAATTGCATGCAAGGGAGGAAGAACTTGATACAACCTATGAGGAAGTTATGTAGGCTGAAGAATGAAGACTTAGACTACTGAAGAATGAAGACTTAGACTATCTTGTGATCAATTTCTTCTAAGAGGAGGATATGACACTAAGAGGGAACTCAATTCCAGGTAACTTTGCAATATTTGAAGCAATAGGGATCAAAAGGGAGTTTTGTGAAAAGTGTATATGTCAGCTAAATTAGTTACAGCGTTGCAAGGTCAGGTGCTAAAGTCTGCAGAGAACAAAATTGCACATCATATTTAGATTTGATAATGGTAGCTTGCAATCTTTCTATATAGGGTGATCCAGGATGAGATCAAGGAGGATAGTTCTGTATTTGATCATGTCATAAGTTCCAGAGGTGTAAATTGTAACTGTTCCTCTAATGCAAGCATTGTAGGTAGCCTTGAACTAGGAAGTCAAGAGGTTCATACAAGTGCATAAAGATTCCAAGGAAGCTTGAGTGACAGATGGAAAAGGTTCAAATCCTAGAGGATCAACAAGCTTATGTAGCAATGTGACTGCTAAAGCTCCTTGGTTGGTCAATCATTGGAGTCAACTCTAATTTATTGTGATTATTAAAGCAGTGAGAATGCTGCCCCTGTTGAGAGGGAGTCTTTGTTGACTGGGGATCTGAGTATATGGTTGTTGCTGTTATGTGTTATAATGCATTTTTCTCCGAGATGGAAAAATTTGAGGTGAAAGCCCTTGGTAACACATTCTTCTCTATGTTGGAAGTTTGAGGTGCAAGCCCTTGTTAATGTATTCTTCTTTGCGAGAGAAGTTTGAGGTGCAAGCCCTTGTTAATTCATTCTTCTATGTGAGATAATTTTGAGATGCAAATCCTTATTAATGCATTCTTTTCTATGAGACAAGTTGGAGGTGAAAGTCCTTGTTCCACCCTCAGGGAGTAGCCATGGTAGATCCACCCTCTTTGAGTAGCCAAGGTGGATGTCATGTGAGAGACTCCATGACTTAGTACTTGTGTTTATTCACCCTCTTGGAGTAGCCATGGTGAACTTCATGTTGAGATGACAAAATGATGTTGAGAGAAATCGTAACAAAGTTTTGTTTTTGACACATATGGGTGTAGCCCTTGTGTTTGAGAGACACTATATCATATGAAAGATCTCTCTCTTGCTAAGAGGCAGTGTTAATCTTTTGGTAGCTGCATGAGACATCTTTCATACTTGAGATTGATCCTTTTAGGTTTTTTTCCTTAAAGTATTCTTGCTATGCTGGTTTGTAACTATCATCTCTTGGTTCGAGCACATGTGGTGATGTTTGTTTGCTTTAATTGTCTCTTTTGTATATTTTTGAGAGTTGCTTCTAATCAATGTCAGAGTCTCGATCGTGTCTATGCATCTATTCTCTATTCTTTATTCCAGATGCTATGTTTTCTTTTGAAGATGAACTAACATCTTTTATATATTGTCACTGGTCAACTGTATGATAACGGTGAGTCAGTTTTATTGGGCCACATAGGATCATCAGTTCTTTATCAGTTGTATTCTATTATTGTCAACGTTATTTATCATTCCCTTCCTTAGTTCAATTGTATGATGCCATGGCATCAAACGTTTTCCTTATACCAAAAATGTGACTTATTTGATGGTGATCATGTGTTTTATTACATTTGGCATCCTAACAGAAGTTGGCTCCTTGCATTGTAATTGTTGTCTTTTTGTATTCTTTCAAGAAAAGTCCTTTTAATTCTGAATGAGCATCGACTGAAGACAATGACAAATTACCACGCATTGGAATGTTGAGTATTAGGGAAGCGTGTGCGTGAGTTTTATGAGCATGTGTGTGAGCATCGACTGAAGACAATGACAAATTACCCTCCATAGATTCTACTCTTTACAGACAGATGACTGGGTCTCTTATGTACTTGGTAAATAGAAGACCTGATATTTACTATGTTGTTAATGCCTTAAGTCAGTTTATGTGTGAGCCAAAGGAGATTCACTTGGTTGCAGTCAAACACATTATGAGATACTTACAAGGCACTCTTAACCTTGGGCTTAAGTATAAGAAAGTTGACTTAAACTTACATGGATTCACAGACTCAGATTGGGGTGGAAGTGTTAATGATAGGAAAAACACTTCAGGATGCTCTTTCAGTTTAGGCTCAACAATGATATCATGGATATGTAGAAAACAGTCATCAGTAGCACAAAGTTCCGCAGAAGTTGAATACATTGTAGCTGCAATGGCTTCTCAAGAAGCAGTTTGGCTTAGAAAGTTATGTTTACTGCATAGGTTAATTAAGAATTGCACACAGATAATGAACACGAACACGAACAGCAGAAGTCTTCTTATTATTATTCGCATATGCCAAACAGTACATTATGCTTTTTTTTTTATGATTTACAATAATCCAAAGGGTGTATAAATACTTTCTGAAGAACCTTCCCGAAGGGGTCCGTCGACTACATAACAAGAACCTTCCCGAAGGGACCCGTCGGCTACATACAAGAACTTTCTCGAAGGGACCTGTCGGCTACATAACAAGAACCTTTCCGAAGGGACTCGTTGGCTGATACACAATTTCTACCGACATCATCCCCTCCAAAAAGAAAAGTCGTCTCCTGACGACTAACAAAATTAGGAGACAACCCACAAACAATAAAAGAAATACTAGAGAGAAGGAGGTGTCCCAGAAGAGTGTTGCTGACGACGTAACTCATACACCTGGTCTGTCCGGATGCGCAGATCTGTTTGAATCTGTGAATTAACCTCTACGGCCTCCTTCAGTAGAAGCGCGGCATCCATAGCCTGTCTCCTAGCCAACTGCAACTCATGCTCCGCCGCATCTTTATCCCGGATAGCCGCGTCCTTATCCTGTACAACTGCTGCCATATCCTTCAATAGTGCTGCCCGCTTTGCTGCCCATGCTACCTGCTGGTCGGCCAAGTTGGCGGCTAACTTTTCTCTTGCTTCTTTCTCAACCGATAGGGATCTCTGAGCTGCAACACTGTCTGCTGCCCTATCCAACTCCGCGCGCTGCCGAGCATAGTAAACCTCTTTGTACAATCCCATGATCTCATGTGCTAGCTTCATCAGCGGAGTGTCACTTAATGCCTTCTAGCTTTGAGGGCATAACTCCATCATGGAGAATGATGTTTGGGAATGTGTGCAAAGACCAAAGGCAAAGTCAATAGTGACTTCTAGATGGTTGTTCAAAATCAAACTTGTGGCAAATGGTAATGTGGAGAAGTATAAAGCAAAATTTGTGGCCAGAGGATTCTCTCAGAAAGAGGGAGTAGACTATGAAGAGATTTTTCTCCTGTTGCTAGATATTCTTCTATTCAAGCTATTATATCCATTGCTTCAGAGTTAGGGTGGAGGATTCACCAAATGGATGTGAAGACAAAAAGTGTAAAATCCAATTTTTCCAGGTCTAAATTAACATCTAACATAAGCATAGAATACAGTTATAACTTCGATTTCATAAGACGGCATTTACATCATTCATGTTCATGTGAAGAAGATTACCAATAAAGTCAGTTAAAAATTTCTTAACTAAATACTTCAAATACCTTTTAGAGAAATTACTTCAGAAATTGAAATCACACACCTCAAAAAAAAACTGAGACTGAAAATCATCTAAGTATGCTTCTGCAACCACCCGGGTTAGTCCACAAATACACTGTAACAATTTCTCAAATCGATTGCTATCTCAAAAATCATTTGATGAATACCACTAAATACCAATATAACTTAATTTAGGGCATCACATATCATCTTACCAATTAGGGCATCAATTACCATTGGTTTATTTAGGGCTTCTGGTACTGCTTTACCACTTAGGGCTTCCGCGACCACAGAATTCAATTAGGGCATCCGCGACGACGGATTTCTATCTAGGGTTTTCGCGATGACAGATTCAATTTAGGGCTTCTGTGACCATGGATTCAACTAGGGCTTTTGATACCACAGATTCAGTTAGGGCATCCAATACCACTGTAACAATTAAGATTCCAGCTGTCACACAATCAATTAGGGTCTTGGATTTCTTTTCCTTCGATTGCTTATCTCTGACAGTTTCTCAAGATTAGATAAATACTTATATTCAATATTCATTTATATGAAAGTAAAATGATGATAAAAATGAAATACTTCAATTAAATCTTACCTTCTCATAAACAAAAATGATAATACATGTTTTTGATAAACAATTGAATGCATAGCTTATCTCTCTCTGACGCATGTCCGACATCTTGAGAGGTGAAACATTGTCAGGGGCTTTACCACCCAACCTCGGACCACAATATGTCCCCACACGATCTCCAATAAGAAAGGCCCTCCCAACCCGGAATTGACAGGGAATATCTTACCATCCACTGGGCATCATGATATATAACACTCTTGACTATACATTCACAACTCTGCCTATATTCTATATAGCTTGATGGAGACTTTATATGTGCCTTCAACACTTAATCACGCATTTGATCATTTCCTCATGGGCTATTTCAGTTGCTCTGTATACACGACATCTTCTAAATCCCTACCTCATATAGCTCGCAGACTTCATTCGATACTTGTAAGTTTTAGTTGTCTATATGTTTGGTTCGTGATGAATAATACCTATGACTATTGTGTTGCCACATTTTAATAGCTACCGAGATCTTTATATACCCCAGTCACTACAGTAATGACAAGTATGCGATATTCTCAGTCCTTAGGTATACGAGTCGCTAAATGTGGCTTAGCATTGGTATGATGCCCCCATTTAGCTCCTATACCCAATTGTTGTGGTTGATCCTTTGTCTGCTAAAAGTCGCAGTTTGTGTTGATAATGAATCGATGGCATGGTGTGAACTCTCACGGTAATCATGTGCAATATGAATCAACATTTGTATATCAATTATGGAATTCACTGTTGGACTGTAATATATTCTTCGGACTGGACATGAGCGTACCATTATCGTGCCCTGTGAAGAGGTGCCGAATCCTTGCATAACCGCTATTCTCTGCTGCTAGTAGCTCCTATTCACCTTCCGTTCCTAAACTGTTACCCACAGCATGATAAGGAAATTCGATGAACATGAAATTAATCGCTGAGTTATGTTATCTTGGTCTGGCGGTAATGGTTTGAAAGACTGAAGAAAAAGATCTCCTCTTGAAACGACTATGGAAGTCTAATAAATTAATAATAAAGTGCCCGACTCTAAGGCTTCTCACCGTTACAAGAAACTATACGAATTCCACTCAAATCAAATACTTTTAAAAGGGAAATAAAGTTTGAAAAAAAAAGATAATTACACAATTCAAATTATCAAACAATTAAATCGATCTCCTCGCCAAGTATTATCATTAAAAAGGAATATTAAATCGAAAAGCAAAGAGTTGGAAAGTTATAATTCGGGAATTATAATAATTGAAATGTTATTATACTTCGAACATTATTAAAGTCTTATAGGCAACATTACTTTATTAATTATTAAATTATAATAATGCCAAATCATTTCATATTTAAAAGCACGCACTTAAATATTTATTAAAAATAATATAACAAAAGATAAATTAAAATCCTTTAAGATACGTTTTATATTTAAACTCGATTATTTTAATTAAATTACTAAATAACTCATGCAAATCCCGCAGATGTAATTCTCTTTCAGATCGCTGGGTCTTTTATTTGTCTGCCCAGTGATGGTGATACCCTGCCAAATTCTTTTCTGACAATGCTTTCACCCCTTCAACATGCTCCCTGCAAGGAATTCCTACTTAATTAAATTATAAATTATTTAATCTTAAATAATCATAACAATTAACCTTTCATCTTAATTCCATGAATTTGCAATTAACGATCAACTAACATGTCATCTTCACTTGAAATCATAACGACCAACTATCTTACCATTTCGCCAGATTATATCAAATTAAACTGCCAACTGATTTCATGCGAACCTCAACGGCTATATTTCAAGCTAGGTCAAAAATTGGGATGTAACAGGAAGAAGTATATATAGAGCAGCCACAGGGGTTTGAGGTACATGACAGAGTGTCGCATGTATGTAGGCTTAAGAAAGCCTTATATGGACTCAAACAAGCTCTGAGGGCATGGTACTCCAAGATCGACAGTTATTTGCAAAGCATGGGTCTTACCAAGAGTGAGGCGAATTCCAACCTATACTTCATACTTGTTGGATCTGAGATCCTCATCTTGGTGCTCTATGTGGATGACTTAATTCTTACAGCGGTAAAGAAGTTGATCGCTGAGTGCAAGTCAGATTTGGTAACAAAATTTGAGATGGACATTGGGTTGATGCATTACTTTCTAGGACTTGAGGTTTGGCAAAGATCGAGAGAGATCGTTCTTGGACAAGGGAAGTATACACTACAAATCCTTAAGAGATTCAAGATGGAGATCAGTAGATCAATGGCTACTCCAATGGTAACCAACTTGAAGAAGTTTGATTCTTCAAAGTTGGAATTGGTAGATTCTACAAAATATAAGCAATTAATTGGCTCATTGATGTATCTCATCAACACTCGACCAGACATTTGTTTTGATGTAAACACCTTGAGATAGTATATGGTAGAGCCAAGGCAAGTTCATTAGATTGCAGCAAAGCATTTGCTCAAATATTTGTAGGGCATAGTGGAGTATGGTTTGCAATACCTCTGTGGAGATGAGGTAAAGTTGCAAGGGTATTCTGATTCAGATTGGGCGGGGAGTGATTCGGATTGGAAGAGTACTTCAAGGTGTTGTTTCAATTTAGGGTCAGCCATGATTTGCTGGTTCAGCAGGAAGCAAACCTCAGTAGCACTCAGTTCAGCTGGAGCTGAGTACATGGCAGCCAGTTTTGCAAGTTGTGAAGCAATTTGGCTTCGTAAGTTGCTTACAAGTTTATTTGATCAAAATTTGGAGCCTACTATGATTTATTGTGACAATTAAAGTTGCATAAAACTCTCAAAGAATCCAATGTTTCATGATAGGTCAAAACACATTGAGATTAGATATCAATTTCATTAGAGACAAGGTCTTGAAGGGAGCAATTAAGCTTCAATATATTTTGACGGATGAACAAGTTGCAAACATACTCGCCAAACCCTTGGTAAAAGGGAAGTTCGTTTTCTTTCGAGACGCTTGAGAGGGAGTGTTGATAATTGTAGCTCATAAAGGTAAAAGTTAGAGTAGTGTTCAAGTAGGACTCTACTTTGAGGAAGTAGAGTTCAAGTAGAACTCTACTTTATCCACCTAACTAATTAAAGTAGTCACCTAAAAAGAAAAGTTCAAGTAGGACTCTACATTATGGAAGTAGACTTCAAGTAGGACTCTATTTTATGGAAGTAGACTTCAAGTAGGACTCTACTTTTCCCAACTGCTATATAAAAGGAAGCTAAGGATTAAATTTAAAAATAATCTTTCTCAAGAAGGACATTGAGAGAGAGAGAAAATCAAAGAAGACATTTCTGATTTTCAGCAAGGCAGAAAGAAGGAAGTTTACAACAGTTAACAATAAAGGAGAAGGTAGCAATACCGAGTATATTTCAGGTTTGTTGTTTTATTTGTAACTTGTTTCAAAGCCATTTTCCCATGTACTGGGAACTCTTGTAAGTTCTGAAGTTATTTTGAATGATGAACTAATTGAAGAGCATATGAATTGTGTTTTTTTTTTCTAAGTTTTTCGTTGCTTTATTTCATTAAATAAATCTAGTTGTGTAAATCTAGATCTGATCTATTTACCTAGATACTGGAATTAAGAAATTAACAAATAGATGAAGAAGAACTTGTTGGGAGAGAAGAGGGTTTTAAAAACATTGATGGGAAGATATGGTCCCAAAGAGATATAAAAATTGAAACCCATATTCAAAGGACAAATAACTACGATTTGACCTATTGGTATTATAAGAAATTCTCTTGTAATATGTACTACCACCGTGGAAAGCAATATACATTTCTTGCAAAATGGATAAGGCATGCTTAGCTAGGGTTGAACACACTAGAAGTGGCGAGATTAGCATTGAAAGTCAAATAGAGGATATACTACGAAGGCAACCCATTATCGGGCACTCTCAATGTGCAAATGAAAAGTGGAGGAAAGATAAAAACCAACCTATGCAAATACCAAACTTAAATCCAATGTGGCCAATCAGCGTGAAAGACATGGAAATATTAAGCATGCCTAACAAGGACAATTTCATATGTGAAGTGAAATTCATTTTGCAAAGGAGAGACCCCTTTATTGGACACTCCCATTATTGAATGCACAAACAACCATAGCAGACGTGGACCATTGACTGCAGGTCACGAAAAAGGTAATTGCATTCATGTCCATGTGGCATTGTCCATGGTGGAAGATAAGGTTATAATGTACGACTATTTTGGACTCCCATCGATGAAGGGATAAGATATGCAGATTGCACCCGATCATATAATTGTTGATAACTGTGAATTAAAATATAATAGATGTTTATAAAGGAACAAATATGTAAATATATTTAATAACCATATACATATATATATATATATATATATATATATATATATATATATATATATATATATATATATATATATGTATGTATGTATGTATGTATGTATGTATGTATGTATGTATGTATGTGTGTGTGTGTGTGAAGAATCTCATCAAATGCATATAAAAATGATTTAATAATCATGGAACTAGAGGTACTTTCTATATTAAGGAATTGATTTGATTATTATTATGCATATACATTTAAAGCATAATTAGTCTCTCTCTTATTTGTTTTTCAATACGGACTATAAAAGAGCTATGTGCCTTGATCTTTTCCTCCGAGAATGTTATTGCCAAGAAGAGGGAGATTATGATTCAAAGGGAGCCTAACATTTTATTAGAGGCAACCTTGAAAGAGAAGGAGCAGATAGAGGATATGATTCAGTCAACCTTTGGTGATCTTTGATCATATTGATTCCTAGGGAGTGAACCATGTTGAGATAAGTTCTCCAGTGATCAATAAATCATAGTAGTCAAGAGGACTGTTATTCATGGATATACCCCGTGACTATGTGATTTTAATAGGCCTACCCCCTGTGTACATCATGAGGAAGTGATGACTTCCAAATGATTATCACTTGTATTTGCAGAAGTTATTAGAAGTTGACAATCTTACAATAACTTTATTTTCTATTATGATGGATATCTTACAACGTCTATGCGGATCACGATAGATTATACTTTACATAGTGGATGTTTATATGGTAAGCATTATGAGAATGTGTGTGCACATACCTTATAAACACTTTTGAGTACATGGTGAATGTTATGCGTAATGATATTTTGGAAGGCCATTACATAAAGTACTTGGTGAATATCACGCCTCTTGATGTTCTAGAAGGTCCTTACTCACAGAGTACTTGGCGAATATCACACGACTTGATATTCTAAAAGGCCATTGCTCAAAGAGTATTTGGTGAATATCATTGATATTCTGGGAAGCCAATACTCATGATATCAGATGTGAGATCAAACATTTTTTACTAATTGGCGTATATCATATGTTGATATTCTAGGAGACCAATACTCGTGATACCATATGTGATATTAATTGGTCAATATCATGTATTTTGGGAGACCAATACTCATGATATCAGATGTGATATCAAAACTTTTAAGTACTTGGTGGATATCAAATGTCGCTATTCTAGGAGACCAAGACTCATGATATCAGATGTGATATCAAAACCTTTTAAGTACTTGGTGAATATCTTGTGTCGATATTCTAGAAGACTAATACTCATGATATCAAATGTGATATCAAAATAGTGGATATCTTCTGATCAAAGACATCTTTTAAATTTGTCATACCTAATATTACCAATGGTGTAATATGTGTCTTGTGTTTATCCTCCCTAGCTAAGAGGGAGTTTTGATGTTTTGGTATCTTTAGTAGGATAAACCTGTGAGATCTAAGAGAAATTAATTTAATTACAATGATTCATTCACACACACACACACAACTGTAATTAAGTTTGCCATTATATCAATCATATTGGAATAGACATGTCTCATGAAGGGATATGTCTCTTCTCTCGGTTTATTCCTCATACAAATACAAGAGGACACTGCCATTTGGAAAACACATACCAGACATTATGGCAGTGCAAATACATTTGCGGTGATCTGGAAACTCAACACAACGTATGCAACTGAAATCTGGGAACTGTTGTAGCAGATTGTGCAATTAACTAGGGCAACCAAGTTTCTAGGCTTCATACAATGCCCTCAACATTGAGTAAAATAGTTTATGTCAAAACAACAGACTTCAACGATCTGAAATTATCAGCAAAATAAATTCAAGTTCTAAACAACTCTTACTATTGAACCCATCACTAATCAACCAGAGATCATCAAAAAGATTTTGTTCAATCTTCTTCAAAATATTGAAATATCATTTTCCACATAAGTAATATAGCTTCACTTTAGACTGACTTTGGACTATCCAATAAAAATAGACAATTAGCTTGCTGATCACTTCAAAATACCCAAACCAGACTTTAATTTCATATGAATCAACATAAACGAATTCTTGAATCTTGCTGACTGAATCTCCAGTCACGCAACTCAACCACAGTTATAATATCTTAACTATAGAATATAAACCAATCAGCACAAAACATTAGCAAGGAAGTTGAACTTGGCAAATCTATATAGAAGAACCCTTCTTAGAATGAAAGACAAATGCAGATTCAACAATAAAAATGACACCTTTACTTTCAGAAAAGAAAAATTTTAGAAACAAAATCCTTTTAAATTGTCACCAGATTCTTTAAAAGGGGAAGCTACATCAACATTTGCATCAGCAACTTGATGTTTTGGTCTTCCTAAACAATCTCTGGCAAAGTAACCATACTTGCCACATTTGAAACATTGAATTCTGGAGAGATCCTTCTTCTTCTTTGGTTCAAGAGCTGAATCAGAATCCCTATGTCTAAATCTCTTGAAATTTCATTTTCTCTATCCAGTTCCATTCTCTTTAGATGTATGAGCAGAAAGAACATGATCCTCTTCAAGATGAGATCTTCACCCATTTCCTCTTGCCTCCAATCTGCATTCCTCTTGAATGCAATCAGCTCTCAAGCGATCAAACTTGGGTAGTTCATCTCTTCCACTAATTCCTTGAATGAAAGATTGCAAGAGTGAGGAAGGTCATTCATGGCCAACATAACCAGGTCCTTGTCCTCAATTGATTCTCCAATACCATTTAGCTGATCCTTTAATTTTGCAGTCTTTATAAAGAAAGATACAACAAGTTCTTCGTTAGCCATCTTAATATGAAACACTTGACATCTCAAGGCTAGAGCTTTGCTAGTGTTATTGAATTCATACAAACTTTGAAGACACTCAAACATCTCCTTAGCTGAATTCAACTTGGATATGACAGGTACCAGATGATCCTTAACAATCAATTAGAATCCTCCTGCCATGATATTGTTCTTTCTCCATTACGCTTTCTCAGTATCATCAAAAGGTTCAGCTACATCAGGTTTCACGTAGTTAAAAAGATCATTCTCTTCAAGCGCAGTTAGGACCCTAAATTATATTAACATGAAGTGAAATTGGATGCTCCATCCAGCCTATCTTCAACTTTGAGTCCATTCACTATTGTAGAATTTTGAAACAAGCACACTTAGAATAGAGTAAAATGTAATTTGAAGCTTAAAAAATCTGACTCTGGATTGTTTCCTTAGACCCACTATGAGACTATGTTAAATTTTCGAACCAGAATACATAAAAATGCAATGTACTGAAACTCAAAACACAAATGAACAGAGGACATACAAAATTGTCCTGGAAAAACCCTCAACTTGAGGGTGAAAAACCCAGGCCCACAAAATATAGATCCTTTACTGTATACTAAAACAGATAAAGAGAACTTCTCAAGCTTCTGATTGTTGACACTTAACAATCAATCAAGTTTGATCACTTACCTATGCCAATACAAAATATCAAATGCTACAAGTATCTCACAGATACTTCTGACAACAAGAATGTCTTTTGCACATTCAATGATCATACACAATCATATACAGGAGAATTCTCTTTTTTTATGTATCATGTACAATCCAGAAATATATCATTGTAATTTAGACTCAAGAAAACACTAGATAGAATTCACGCACACTATCGTCTATATCAATTCTGAAGCATAAAAATAGTGTATCATCATCCAATACTCATAAATCCAACACACGGTAGTTTCTCATCATCTTCAATTGAAGCTCGTTCGAAATCGAAAAGCCTTTTTGAAAGGAATGCAAAAAGACGACAGCTACTATGCAAGGAGCCAACTGTTGTTAGAATGCCAGAAATAACACAGCACATGATCACCATCAAATAAGCCACATTGTTGGTATAAGGAAAACGTTTAACACCATGTCATCGTATGATTAAATAAGGAAGGGAATGATAAATGATGTTGACAATAATCGAATACCACTGGCAAGGAACCGATGATCATATGTGGCCCAAAAAAACTGACTCACCGATGATCTGATGTTTGACTAATGTCTCTTATAGTTATGTTCTCTTATTGCATTGATTTCTTTTTGTTTTGTTTTTTTGCAAAACTACAGTTTTTTCCTTTGTCAAGTTTCGAGTTCAAGTCCTATTTCGGGCTGCCGAATCACACCAATTCTGAGTTTTCAACTTTGGTTTCAGCAGTATATGTCCACTAACTGAGACAGTGAAGGGACATATGAAGGAGTTCAAGTGGACTAAAGGAGCAAAGAGTTTTGATTTATTGAAGGCCAAAGTGACAGAACCTAGGTTAGCACTCTAGATTTCAGCAAGGTATTTCAAGTTGATTGTGATAAAGTGATAATACCATTGGGGATAGTTTAAGCCAAAAAGGTAAACCCGTTGCCTACTTTGTAAGAATTTAAATGATGCTAAGAATAAGTATTCAGTTTATGATCAAGAGTTTTATGCTATTGTTCAAGCACTTAAGAAACAGAGACGCTATCTCTTGCCTAAGGAGTTTGTTTTGTTTATTTATCACCAAGCACTTCAAAATTTGAATAGTCAAGGGAAGTTGAATTAAAAGCATATAAAATGGGTTGAGTTCTTACAAAGCTATGCATTTGTTTTGAAACATAGAAGTGGGAAGTCAAATAGAGTTGTTGATTCTTTGAGTAAAAGGCAAAATGTGTTAATTCAAATGCAGGTTGAACTGGTTGGTTTCGGTGAATTAAAGGAGTTGTATAAGGGGATTCCAATTTTAGAGAAGCATGGAAAGCTTGTAAGGAGCCTATTGCAAAAGACAGAACAAGGTGGTTGGATTATTTGATCCAAGATGGTATGTTATTCAAAGGTAATCAATACGCATTCCTAGGAGTTCTATGAGATTACATTTGATTAAAAGAAAAACATAGTGAACGTCTTGCAGGACATCTTGGTTATGATACGACTATAGCAGTTGTTGGACAGAGTTATTATTGGCCTCAATTGTAGCAAGATGTAAGGAAATATGTTAAACATTGCAGGTTATGTCAAATGACAAAAGGTGTTAGCCAAAACACTGGTTTTAAAAAAGCACCACCTATACCTGAGACGTCATGGGAAGAGATTAGTATGGATTTTTTTTGGTTTGCCAAGGACACAAAAGGGTCATGATTCTATTTGTGGTGGTAGACAGATTTTAGAAGATGGCTCATTTTATGATGTACCCCATCTAAAAAGACTAATGATGCTATGCATATTGCAGATTTGTTTTTCAAGGAAGTGATGAGACTACATTGTCTCCCAAAAAACATAGTTTCAGATCGAGATATGAAGTTTGTAAGATACTTTTGGAGGGCATAATGGAAGAAGCTAAGGACTGATTTGAAGTGTTGTTCAGCCTACCATCCACAAACAGATGGACAAACAAAAGTTGTAAATAGGAGCTTCGGCAACTTGTTAAGAAGCTTGCTTGGAGACAGACCAAGGGGGTGAGATTTACTTGTAACTCAAGCTGAATTTGCATATAACAACTCCATCAATATAACTACCAGTGAATAACCATTTCAGATTATTTATGGCAGCAGCCCAAAGGATGTTTAGAGATCTGGAAATGTTGGAGAGAAGAGACATGAAAAGTGCAGAATCAGAGGACGAGAACTTTACTAAGCACATGAAGAGCCTATGTGATAAGGTAAGAAAGCCCTTTAGTAAAATGATTTTTCAGTACAAGTCTAAAACTAATTTAAAGAGGAGACATGTGAAGCTTCAGTATGGTGTTGATGTTATAGTTACTTGAGGAAAGAAAGGTTTCCAGTTGGTACTTCAACAAGCTAAAGAAGAAGAAATTTGGGCCTTGCCAGATTGTAAGCACGCACAATTTTAATAATGCCTATGAAGTGGAGTTACCTAATGAGCTTAATATTTCTCCCATATTTAATACATATGATCTAACAGGAAGGTGAATTTCAGGGAGATGTAACAGGAACACAATTGAATATTCCAGCATCTACTTCACAGAAGGAGGAGATAGGGGAAATTTTGCCTTGACAGACCAATTGATTTCTCATTTAGTTATCAGAAGCTGAAGACAGAGGCCTTGGTTTTTCCTCTTGACAAGTGACAAAATTCATTTTTCTTTCTACCATGAGTGTCTGATACAGGGGCATACATGGAAGGAACCCCATTTTAGAAATTCAAACTTTCCCTAGTGTGTGTGCATTAGATTTTTCTCCTAAATACTTATGAGGAAGACTCTAATTTGGCAATTGTGAGTGGTCCTAGAAATAACGCAACAGCTTAGTAGTGAGCATTTAGTGGACATTTAAGAAAGGATATGTGGGGACGCTTCTTTAGTGGGAATCGTAGCATTTTTGGGAGTGAGTTTTGGAGTGAGTCTTTTTCAGTTTTTGGAGAATGATTTTAAGAGAAACAAGGAAGAAACTTTCAGATTTTGGAAGAGGCTTGGGAAGCCATTGTTGCTGCTGACAAATACCATTGTTGCAGATCTATGATCAGACCCCAATCAGATCTGTATCTTCTATTGAGAAGCCAATAGACTTGGCTAATCGTTTTGTAGAACCATTTCTCCTTATACTAAAAATTCTTAGTTTCAGGTAGTATTGAGCGGATTTTCATGCATTACATCGAATTTGCATCTATTGGTGTAGTAAATAGATTGAGCATTATGGGGGGGTATTAGAATAATCTTTAATGCTCACTGTTGTAGTTTATTGTAAATATTAGAATGTTTCTAATACTTAGGTGTAGTGTAGAATAGAATGTTTCTATTCTATTCTAATCTCCTTTTGTATATATTGATCGTTTTGATCTCTGTTTAATCAATAAAATACTCCGCCATTTACATTTGTAACATGGTATCAGAGCACTAGGGTTTCAGAATAAAAAGTCTGCAAATTCGTGGAAAAATGTCTGTGTTTTATTTCATATCTGCCAAATCACGTCTCTTCCTCTAAGCGTCTAAAATACGTTTGAAATACATCGGAACTACGTCTGTTTTCAGCTCCAAATAGCATCTCATCCTCTACTATGAGCGTCTGAAATATAAATCCACCATTTTCTCAGTTTGACTGCAAATCGCGAGCTCCTAAAACACGATTTTTCAGTCAAAAAACTTGCAGTTTTAAGGTAAAATCATTGTTTTTTTATATGTTACCTTTGCCGTCTCAATAATTTAAAAAAAAGCCCCCATTCTGCAACTAAAATCGACCATTTTCTCTGCTAATTCGTCCTCCATAACTGCCGACTAGGGTTTTCTTCAAAACCCTAGTTTTTAACCTCAAAAAAATTTTCTGATCTCATATTCTTGGTGGGTTTCTCGAGATCTCAAATGGGTCTTCATTAGTTTATTATGGGTGTCTTGTTTTCCGTGCCTCAATTTTCAAGCCAGTGGATCCGAATTCTGACATTTTATTTCTAGGTTTTTCGAGCTCTTTTTTGGGTTCTCCAAATTTTCTGGGTCTTTAATTTTCTCACCTCGAAGTTTGTGCCATTTGAGATATTCACACATTATGAATATCTATATCAACGGTATCAGAAGTCAGACTCAATTCAACAGCAAGCCAATGCTGCCCAACACTTGAAGCAGAAAGAATCTATCTATCATGCCTTTATGGCCAGCATACCTACAAATCATGCGAAATCTTCTGCCTAGTACATCGATTCTAGTGCCTCCCGACATTTTACTCATAGGTGTGATTGGTTTGTTGAATTCACTCCCTATTCTGATTCAGTAATCTTTGGAGGCGGTGAAGAATACAATATTGTTGGCAAAGGCAATGTTCAGATTCAGTCTGGAGGAAGAAAACTCATGTCTCTCAATGTATGTTAAGTTCATGGCATGAAACATAATCTTCTGTCTGTTAGTCAGATTACGAAGCACTCTCCTTAGTTAGATGTCATCTTCAGTGGAAATAAGTGTTCGATTATTGATCGTGCTTCTCGCACTATCCTTGCTATAGGTCTTGAGGATCATGGTATTTATAGACTTATAGATTCAGGAGATTCTCTTGAGCATGCCTTCATCGCCGAATCATCCGCTCTCAGCAGCCTCTGGCATCAACGATATGGTCATCTGAACATGCAATATCTAGCACAACTTGCTCGGGATAATTTAGTCTATGGCCTATCTAACATCCAGACCCAGAACCATCGCGTTTGCGGAGCTTGCCAAGCAGGGAAGCAACATAGGACACCATTTAAGAATGGTGAATCATGGCGGGCATCTAGAGTGCTACAGTTGGTCCACGCTGATGTATGTGGTCCTATGAATACTTCTTCTATTTCCGGGAACAGGTACTTCTTACTCTTTGTGGATGATTTCAGTCGCAAAATGTGGGTATATTTTCTTAAGCAAAAATCAGATGCTTTTCCTGTATTTCAGCAATTTAAAGCTCTAGTAGAAAAAGAGTCTGGTTCCTCCATCCATACTCTTAGGACCGATAATGGGGGGGAATTATGTTCTGCTTTCTTTGCCTTTTGTACTACTCATGGCATTAGACGTCAGTTCACCACACCTCACACTCCTCAGCAAAACCGTGTTGTAGAGCGTCAAAACCGTACCATCATAGAAATGGCTAGGGCTATGCTAGAACATAGAAATGTTCCCAAAAAATATTGGGCAAAAGCAGTATCCACAGGCTCCTAGGGCTTGGTACATAAAGATTGATCAGTACTTGGTTACTCAGGGATTTCAGTGCAGCCCGTCAGATAGTAATCTGTATATTAAACACTCTGGTAATGAAATTCTTTTTCTTGTTGTCTACGTAGATGATCTGATCATTACTGGGAGTTCAGAACATTTGATTTCAGATATCAAACAGGATCTATGCAAAACTTTTGATATAACCGATCTTGGATTGCTTCATTATTGTTTAGGTATTGAGGTTTGGCAGACGGACAACAGTATTTTTTTTGTCTCAGTCCAAGTATGCCAGAAATTTGCTTGACAGGTTTCGAATGCAGGATTGCAAACCTACCTCCACTCCTATGTAGATTGGTCTGAAATTGTCCACACAATCTGATTCTCCTCCTGTAGATGAAAGACTCTTCAGGCAGCTAGTAGGTAGTCTCATCTATCTTACCACTACTAGACCTGATCTCAGTTTTGCAGTCAGCTACATCTCTCGGTTCATGACGAACCCTAAGACTGATCATTGGATTGCAGCAAAACGTGTGTTACGCTATGTACAGGGTACTTCAAATTATGGTCTTCTTTTCACAAGGAGTACTACTCCTCAGCTCAGTGGATTCACCGATTCTGATTGGGCCGGCTCAGTTGATGACAGGAAATCTACTTCTGGTTATGTGTTCAGTATCGGATCTACAGCAATTACCTGGACCAGTAAGAAGCAACAAGCACATGCACTCTCCTCTACAGAAGCAGAATATAGAGGAGTTGTCAAGGCAGCTTGTGAAGCAGTTTGGCTCCGTCAGATGCTTGCAGATATGCATATTTCTCAAGCAGGTCCAACTTCTTTGTTTTCAGACAATCAGGCAGTACTCAAACTTGCCAAAAACCCAGTGTTTCATGAATGCACCAAGCACATAGAGCTTCATTGCCATTATATCCAACAGTTAGTAGAAGATGGATCTATTCAGTTACTCTATGTTCCTACCTCAGAGCAACCAGTAGATATTTTCACAAAACCCCTTGGTCCTGACAAGTTTGTTAAATTTAGGGGATCTATTGGTGTAGTAAATAGATTGAGCATTATGGGGGGGGGGGGGTATTAGAATAATCTTTAATGCTCACTGTTGTAGTTTATTGTAAATATTAGAATGTTTCTAATATTTAGGTGTAGTGTAGAATAGAATGTTTAAGAAATTCTAATCTCCTTTTGTATATATTGATCGTTTTGATCTCTGTTTAATCAATAAAATACTCCGCCATTTACATTTGTAACAACCATTTCTCCTTACACTAAAAATTCTTAGTTTCAGGTAGTATTGAGCGGATTTTCATGCATTACATCAAATTTGTGGAACCCGTGAATTCCATCGAATTGCAGGAAGATTATCCCCCAACAATATTAATGTTAAACATTAAAAACCAGGTAGAACGATTTCTGCATACCTGCAAATAGGATTTTCCCAGCTCAAATGGGCCTCAGATTGATACCTTGAACGCATACCAAAGCATACACAATTGTTCAACTCATATCAACCAGACATCCTAACGTACTGGAAAACTATATAATAGACTCGTTGAATTGAAATCTTTCAAGGTCAAGATCCTTAACCGATTTCCTCCTAATTTATATGCAATTACAAACCCAAAAGCTTCAAAACATAACATAATCATAAAATCTCAATTCAAGAGATTTGAACCTAGGACCAATCCCCCGCACGTTTCAGGGCAGACTAAGCCCCGGGTGTGGAACAAACAATAGCTAGGACTTGCTTATTGAAACCGAATAATCGATTGGGTTTTGCTAATACTGTAGCTGTGATCAACGGGACCCAAATATGTGAAATCAAGTTTAAATCTGATGAATTTATAGTTTAAATACATGACTGGATGTGTTTGATTATATTTACCTCTTGCTTGCCTTTGCCGAGAGGCTTTTCTAGCACGTTTGCATACTGCTTAGGTCTTCCAACTCCAATCATATCTTCTTCTTCCCCCTCGTCCTTTATTAGACTTTCACTTTCGTTGGAATGATATCAGACAAGCATGAGAATATTCTAGGTTTGCTTGCTACCAGAACATAAGAATTTGAAACGCGCAGTGAAAAGTCCAGAGCTGTAGTTTTGTATTATTACATCATAAATCTTCGATTTCTATAATAAAAAACTAGTTCCATAAATACCTGTCGAATTTATTGAATTATTAGTTAGGCCGCCGGGACTAACGTGTCTCCCGCTGACAGATATAACTCGTTCGGTAATTTGTCTCGTATCGTGTGGCAACGGCTAAAGGGTAAATTATTTTGTTTACCCTTGCCGCTATGCCTAGGGCTGTACCACCTGTACCGCCTGCCATGGGCTATCGTCAGTGCACAGTTGGAACTTGTGCCCACGTGCGGGGGAGTCTTGGCGTGGGAAAAGGGAAGTGGGGTGGTATGTTTTTTATTTTTTTAAGTTTTTGAAGTTATGTAAGTTTTTTTAAATAGTATTAGTAAGAGTTATTAGTATTTAATCATTTTAGATTTTAGTATTAAGTAAAGTTTTAAATTTTAGTTAGTTTTTTTATTAGATTAGTTTTTAGTTTTAATTATTAGTTAGTTTTAATTTTTTTAGTAATTTAATTAATATGTTTTAAGTATTAGTATTTTTTTAAAGTTAAGTGATTATATTGTTTTTTAGATTGTAGGTTACTTAAATTTAAGAAATTTATTAGTTTAGTTTTATTTTAATAATGAAGATTAGTATTAGATTCAATTTATAAAGTTTAATAAATTTTAGTTAGTTGTTAATTGTTTAAGTATATACTTTTAGTCAAACTCTAGATAGCATTTATAAAATATAAAATAATAGTTAGTATTTTCAAATAGAGTTTTGTTTTTAGAAAAATCTTATTTATAAATGCTAGATGTTAGACATGGTAAGTGATTAAATAGCTCTTTTTAAGTTTTATGTATGTAGATTAATTTTGTTTTATTTAATTGTATGAAATATGTTACGAATTTTGATGTTAGATTTTAGTATTAAGAAATGTTAAGGAATTCTATCTTCTATTTCTCATATAACATGCAACAAGCTTATCATATGAGAAATAGAAGAGAGAATTCCATTGTATTGTTGTTGTAGATTTATTATCATGAATATGAATGTATTGGGAAAATGGATTTAGTATCATAGTAGACATTAGTAAGATGTAAATAAAACTAGCACCTTGTTATACTATTATTCTTCATTCTCATAGAAATAACTAGAGGCATTATATGACCAATCTTGAATCTTATATAGGTGTAGAATGTGCATTCAATAGATTTGACTTAACAGATGTCAATAATAAACTAAATGTTAGATGATGATGTTCCATGCATTTGAAATTCTTGACTTCGAACAAGCAATAATTTGTAATGCAATTGATAAGATTAGATAGTATGGGCCCTGAAACCAAACAATCTATCTAATGAGATATTAGTTTCATGAAAACCAATAAGACACACCATTAAGACTATGAGCTAGAAAAGAAATAGATAGCATAAAAAGAAAATTTCATCAACTCAATCCAATATATATACTTGGTGAATTAGAAGAGAAAGGAAGGAATAGCTCAAAAACTCCAAGTGAGGCCTGTAGGTGCAAATTTATGTTCTGGAAAATGTATGGTAAAAGCTGATAAAATCCCCTCCCAATACAGTTCAATATAATATTCACCCCACAGTAAAATAATATAAATATAAATTATGATATAACATAAATACTAGTATTAAGTCACCTACATAATAATAGATGTCAGCGTGAGAAGTGACATGGAAAAGGACATTACCAATATATATATATATATATATATATATATATATATATATATATATATATATATATATATATATATATATATATAAAATAAGGCAATCCCCAAGTAAGGGTCGACTAGGGTGTTGAAAAGGGCATAAGACAATAAAATAAAAAACAAATTTAGAGGCTTACTAACCTATAAAGCTATCATGCCCAAAATATGCAGACAAAAACACACGTAATAAATTTTTTTTAAAAGATTAAAGCAATAATAATTAAGTTCACTAAATTTGACTTACTAACATTTCTTAATACTAAAATTTAACATCAAAATTCGTAACATATTTCATACAATTAAATAAAACAAAATTAATCTACATACATAAAACTTAAAAAGAGCTATTTAATCACTTACCATGTCTAACATCTAGCATTTATAAATTAAAAATTTTTAAAAACAAAACTCTATTTAAAAATACTAACTATTATTTTATACTTTATAAATGCTATCTAGAGTTTGACTAAAAGTATATATTTAAACAATTAACAATTAACTAAAATTTATTAAACTTTACAAATTGAATCTAATACTAATCTTCATTATTAAAATAAAACTAAACTAATAAATTTCTTAAATTTAAGTAACCTACAATCTAAAAAACAATATAATCACTTTAACTTTAAAAAAAATACTAATACTTAAAACATATTAATTAAATTACTAAAAAATTAAAACTAAAAACTAATCTAATAAAAAAATTAACTAAAATTTAAAACTTTACTTAATACTAAAATCTAAAATGACTAAATACTAATAACACTTACTAATACTATTTAAAAAAACTTACATAACTTCAAAAACTTTTTTGAAAAAAACATACTAATTTTAAAACTAAACTATCCACCCCACTTACCTTTTCCCACGCCAAGACTCCCCCACATGTGGGCACAAGCTCCAACTGTGCACTGACAATGGCCCATGGCAGGCGGTACAGACAGTACAGCCCTAGGTATAGCGGCAAGGGTAAACAAAATAGTTTACCCTTTAGCCGTTGTCGTATCGTGTTGGGGATATCACGTGTCTCCCATGCCCGTGGCTGTATAGACGTTGTCGTCTCCCACGGGCAGATATAACTCTTCCGAACCACACTAGAAATGAAATAAAATGAATTTTTAATGACGTCTATAAGACCAACGATCTATAGGGCCAGAGAATCTTTAGTTAATCTATTGTGATTTTTCCAAGTTGTCCCTTTTGCTGTGGATCTGCATAAGCAAGATCGCCCCCTTATGGAGTCTTGTCCCTTCAAGAAGCTCTTATATGTTGGTCACTTGTAAAGTGTCCTTGTGTTGGTTGTGAATGTCCTCATATGCGGTGCAATCTTTCACATAGTATCCTTATGTTTCTACCACTCCTTTGCAAAACCTACAAACTTTGTCCTCCCACTCATCTTTAGGGACCTCTCATCTATTTGTTTCACATCTCAACCAATGCGATCCACACCTCAGTTGGGCAATTAAAATTTTTCCTTTTCCTCTAATCTCAATCCCTAAGTATTCTTTGTCATTGTGTTCACATGTGGGATTAAATTTTTTGACATAATGAGTCTTTTTTCTACCTAACTAATGTGTCCACATGACAAGCCCGATTTTTTCTACCACCCATTTTTTTATTTCTAGGTTGGATTCCAACCATTCTTGGTAGTCAATGTTCCACTTGTTGAACCATTTGTCGTTTTGTCTTTTCCATGTCTTCTGTCAAACTCCTCGTCAACCACCATTCTAGGCCAACGATGCGTATCAATTTTATCCACTTCTTTTAGGTAGCTCACTAGTCGAATAAGTGTCATAGTCTCCACCGGGAACATGTCTATCTCCACCAAAAGAATCTCATAGGGGATCATTGACTTGACTTTGGGGTTAGTGATGATGGAATGCTTTTTATATTCTTTCAATTTCCTACGATTTGTGGTCTGATACGTTGCTCCCCCAAACCTCACTGCCATAAAGAACAATTGGAGTCACCAACAACCCAAAGAGGATTTTCCTAATTTTCCAATCTCATAACTCTGCTTTCCTACATCTGTTTTGCAGAAGGTAAGAGGTCTTCCACCCTCCATTTATTCTTTTTGATCTGCATGTCTCCCAACCTAGCCGGTAGTGGAAATCTATCCCCAGATACTTGTATTCTTCCACAATTTCTAAGGCATTACCTTTGAATATGAAAGTAAGTTGTTGTTTTCTTTTCCTCAAGTAAAAGACCATGATCTTGGTCTTTGATGTGTTGACTTAGAGAGAATATATAAGGACTGAGAACATGCGCACACGATAGCTATGCATTATTTAACTTCATTCACAAGGCTCTTTTCAAATGCAAGAGATCAAAGGAGAGGAGAGGAAAGGAAATCTGAAACAAATCATTTTTCAATGTGGTTTAATAAGGAGTGCAAACTAGTTAGGGGGAAGCTAAGAGAGTTTAATAAAACAAGTCTCAACATTGTTGAGTTTTATAGAATTGTTTTCTATAAATGTAATAACATTGTCATTGTTATTGGTGTGTTCCAAATGCATATTTGAATCTCATATAAATATGAGAGGAGACATGTCTCATGAAGAGACATGGCTCTAAGGTTTTAAACATCATTTAATTAATATATTAAATTTGTATTATATATATATATATATATATATATATATATATATATATATATAGCAAATGATGATTTAATAATAACAACAATGTATCTCAGATCGAATTAATTTGACTAAGGCTACAACTTTATCACTCTCTCTTAGCTAGGTAGGATTTATAGAACATATTGTGCTCTCAAGCATATGGAGAGATATCATCTCAATGTGATATTTTTGGAATGGCATATCAACATATATCCATCAACTTGGATTCAACAAAAAATGTCAATCATATGATGTTCATCACACGTATATTCTTTTGGGATGTGCACTAGCACCAAATCCTTGATGCCTCCCAAAAGAATATGATATATCCTAGTAGGATATGAGTTATTTGACTTTCGACAGTCTATTACAACAACTTATTGAAGTCGATCAGGTAACTAGAAATCACTATATCATGAACTCTATTATGACAAGTATCATGATATCTGACACTCTGGGACAACAACTTAACAAAGTATGATCATAATACATTCGTTATCATGACTTCCAACACTCTGGGACAACAACTTAATGAAGTCTTTCATGATAACAATCGCTTATAAGATCACCACCTTACAATGGTTACCTTCTATTAATATATGTCAATGAAAGATCATCACCTTTCATTACATATCATATGTGAAATAGCAACAACCGTGAACCAAGTTTGAGGGTGGCACAAGGGCTTCGCCTCAATTCTCTCTCACAGAGAAGGATACATTACAATGAATTTCACTTAGAACTTCTCTCTCGGAGAGAAGATATCATTCACAAAGGAATTTCACTTCAAACTTTTCCCTTATAGAGAAGAGATCACTCTTCAAATTTCTCCCTCTTAATAACAATCATGTGAAGTCAAGTCCTCTAGTTACTCCCTTAGAGCTCTCTTCACTTAAGGATGCCTGCCGAACTCCCTCTAAATCTTATATCAATCTTCCTGACTTTTTGGTGATAACTCATTATTTCCTCAAGATGTACACATGAGTAGGCTCATAATCTCAAGCAGTCATACACATCTATTTATAGACCCCCTCTAAGTATCAAATATTCTAAGCTCTTGCATTTCCTTTGAAGAAGTGGCATACTCCCTCTTAGTGGAAGAATACTAATAATCTCAATCATCAAGTATATTCGCTTCAACCTGATCATCAAATGACTAATGAATTCTAATCACAACTGCTTTATAATAAGATTGAGTTCTGCACAATATTCAGTAGAATGTATAAGGTTCCAACCTTCTTTTCCTATAAAAACATCTCCAAACGCAGAGGAAAATATCAAGGCAAATAATTCTTTTGTTGTATGTATATAATTTCAAATATGAGAGAAACTATAATAAGTGGATAAATGTAATACTCAAGGACAAGAATACTTATTTGCACAAGTTACTCCAATGCAAAAATACCTTCTTAGATTATTTGAGGATGAAGCATCTTCCTTCTAAGGGTAGTTCAAGTGGAACGGAACATTGATTATTATTCCCCCCCTAATGTAAAGTTCTCACTCTTAGATCGTTTGAATGATTTTTGCATTACATTAAATATAGTAACTTCTTTTTATGTAATAGATCTCAGAACTTGATTATTCATGTTTATTGTCCATCACTTTGACAACATATTCATCTTATTTCTCTAATTTATAGTTGGCTAGTTAAATTGAATGCTAATGTTGAATAGAGAGATACGAATACTGCTAGACTTAGTGGTTCAAGCAACAATCTTCCAGGCCCATTTTCAAGACTTGCTTCTCATGTCTCAGCATTCTGAGTCCAAGGATTCTCCTCAATGTGGAAAACATGGTTAGCCATAATTACTTACAGAGATGTGAATATCTGATTATGTTCTCTCTACAAGTAATATACACCCGAGGATATGATGGTGTTCATGTGTTCATAATTCTATAACCAACCACAATAGATCTTTTCCAATATAAACACTAGATAAAAAGGATGTCAAATCAATGTCCAAAAATAGACATATGCAATGATCCCCTTTCCTTCAATATAGACTATGTACGTGTTATACCTCTTCTTGCTTTTCTCTGGAGCAACATAGTTTGTTGTTGTGATCATTTTGAACTTCCAAACACATCCAATGGCTTGTATATGATTTTTATTTCAATTAGCAATGTCCAAGATCTTCCCTTTAAATGAGATTCTCATCTTGTGTTCACTTTGTATGTTTATGCCCTTCGTATCATCTATCCATGTTGAAAATATTTTCGATGTTGTATAGTGGATTTGTTTAATCAATATGGCTTGGATAGACAGTTCATATCTCTGTTGATGTGTATTCATAATTATAAGAAGCATGTCAATTTTATATTCTTTGCTTATAGGAAAGGGTTGGTCTAAATATGACATCGAGACTATCTTCATAGTGATTGTATTGAGAATGGTGTGAAATATTGTTAGACTCAACCCTGTATATTACATTTGTACCCCACGCATGTCTTTGTTGTTGAATCTCATCTAAGCTCCTATTCCTTCATTAGATCATTTGTTGACATCCTTTCATTAAGACAAAAATTCCATCTTCTTCCATTGTGTGTTATGTACTGCCTTCCCTCTTTTATCCCTGTTGTTAGCTCATCTGCATTGATCAAGGGGGGTTGACACTTGAACCTAGGAGGATGGAAAACTCTCAAATTTTGTAGAAGACAATTTTGATTGGAACTTGGGATGAGCGTAGACTACAGTGAGAGATCAACTGTATGACTTAAACATCAAGAATTGTGCTTGCATTCCTTGCATAAATAGTTTTTGCTACAATCTTCTATAATAAATGTTCCATTTGCCTCATACAGTTCCTATGTGGTGTCTAGTAATAATGGATGTTAACTATAATAATTAAGCTCCATTCGATAATTTTAGGAAAGTGCCATTAGCCTTCACTAGCTTCTTATCAATCATTGATCCCCCCAAATAATTTTTCCTTTACATAGTTCAAGCCTGCTCACGTGTAAGATTCATTTGTTGTTAGTATAGGTTAAACCTATATAGTGGTGTGTTCCGTATGATGGATGATCATTTGGCATACGATGCTTGAATAATCTTTCCTTTTACCTCATCTATATTCCCTTTATATGGTCTGAGCCATATCAACATTTTCCTATGGATTTGAATGTTGGCATATACTTCCACTGCTTGGATATATTATGGAACAAAGGAATTGATGTCTAGATTATTGTCTTGTTGAGTAATGGTCGATGCCAATATCCCCTTCATCTAAAATAGTCGCTAGAATTTTTCTCCGTCCTTTATATTTCTTCATGTATTTGTGATCATGTGGGTGTCATGAATGGTGACTTCAAAAACCTTTATGTTCTCCTTAACGTAGTGTGATAGTTGTACATGATATCTTCCTTCAGAAACACACGCGCACACACACACACACACACACACACACACACACACACACAGATGTCACATATGTTTTGAATGTTATTTCTTTTTCTAAATTATGTAACTCCTACTTCTATTGAATGGCAGAATTCTTATGTAATGTTGTTCTTATGATATGTTTCAATACTCCTACTAATGGTGTATGACTATGTTGATAGAGCATATTATCCAATTGCCAATTTAGTGAGTGCTTAGAGTTCTTTTCCATTACGCAGACAAAATTATGATCTTGCTTCCTTATTCCCTCTCTGGCATTCGACTTCTTATGTTGTTGAGTTTGATTTATTCCACAATTATTTCTTATCGTCTATGAAAGCCTTTTCATTTATTTTCTATTCATTTTCAATCTATGCTCTAATACATAATACCATGTCGAGTTTTATAGAATCGTTTTCTAAAAATGTAATAACACTGCCATTGTTATTGGAGTGTTCCAAATGCATATTTGAATCTCATATAAATATGAGATGAGGAGACATGTCTCTAAGGTTTAATCATCATTTAATTAATATAAAAAATATTATATATATATATATAAGTAACATGAATAATTATAGATAGGAAATGATGATTTACCAATGACAACAATGTATCTAAGATTGAATTTATCTGATTGAAGCTACAACTTTAACATACATTAAAGTGTACAAGTAGATTTTGCTAGTTTTTCTTGGTATAAATAACCCAAAACATTTTTGGAAAAAATTACAACCAAGAAAGACATAAACTGGAAATACTATTACATCCACTTAATGGTTCGAGTATGCTAAGAAAAATTATGAAAAAGAAGATGAGGTGGATCTGCCACCCTTGGTCAATAATATGCAAGATCTTTTCATTGTTTTAGAGGTTGAGATGGGTATTAAGAAGTTGGGTATAGGTGAGGCAAAATACTTGGTTGAATTTCAAGCAGAGTAGATCAAGTGGGGCATGAAAACTCTTGCATCGTAATGTTCAATAATATCAACCAACATGGGTTTCCAAGAGACTGGACGATTAGTCTTGCTATGCACCTTTTTAAGAGCGGTGATGTCAATAATCACTCCAACTATATGACTATATTGATCAACCCTCTATTTGCAAAACTCTTTGGCAACATGATATAAAATAGAATCAACAAATGGGTTCAAGAAAATCATAAACTCGCAAAAGGGAAACTTGGTTTTAGGCCAAAGCACTCAACAATTTATCATTGTATCACCTTGAGGCATATTATCAAAAAAGTGTGGGAGAGAAAGGATGAGGTTTTTTGCTGCTTTGTGGACTTTCAAAAGGCTTTTGACACTGTCCCTTAGGACAAAATTTGGCTCAAGATGGAAGAATTGGGGATCCCTAAGAATCTCAGAGTTGTTGTTCATAGGATGTATTAAGAGTTTGTTGACTAATCGAGATATAAATACAGTAAACAAGATACTGAGCAGGGGGAGTGAATCAGAATCTTAGGCACTTTAAAACTTTCACCAATTCTTACATTTATCAGTAAACTTGTGTATGTAAAACTTGTAATGATAACTTGTTGTATCATGTAAATATGATCTATCAAATGCATGAAAATAAACACGCAACACAATATTTGTTACCTAGAAACCCTCCAAAGTGAAGGTAAAACTAGGGTGGGGATGACACCCACAAATCTTCACTACTACAGTAATAAATTTATCCTATCATGCTTACAATGTTTCATCATAAAATACGATCTACCTTGTGAGGGGTCTGCCTTGTTAAAAGCTTTAGATACTACTAGTTCTCACCTTGTTTGAGGATTTTACACTTACAAAAAAGTAAAGACTATGTTAGGAGATTTAAAAAGATTTGTTAAGACCACTCTATTAAGAGATTTACCTTAATTCAAGTTGGTTAGACTGATTTAGTACCTGACTCTCAGTTTGCTCTGTAAGTTGATTTTGAGTCTCCTCCTTGCTAATTAATCCTCTCCTTTGATATGACAAACTTGTCTTCCCCTTTCAATTTATTGGTATGAATAGGTCACTTGCTTTTTTAAGTGATAACAGAACCCTTTCATTGACTTCTAATTTGATCTCAATCCTTCACTTGCATATTAGACATTTTTAGCATGCATATACTTCTCTTCTCATCTCCATGCCATCGTACCTTTGATCTAGGTTAAGATCTTCGCTATTTAAAGAGTTTTGTAAAGAAATTTCTAGATGGTTCCATAATAGCCTCTCCATCTGAATTGTTGATCACAAAACATACAGATATGTAATCCATGTCATTCATTTGTAAAACTCTCTATAACTGTATTGTCTTAAAATGGAAGCACTTCCATGATAAGAGTGTTTAGCCTTCTGAGTAGGTGATCTGGGGTCATGTCAAGTGCCTTGAATAAGTCCTTGACTTAGATCTAGATTTTTTCCTTGATTATGCCCCCTTTTCCACTTTCTTTTTGTATTTTTCTAGTATTTTGGACTGAGATCTTGAGATTTCTAACCTTAGGATCAAGGTAGACCTCGACCTTGACCTAGGTCAAGGATGACCTCAACCCTGACCCAAGGTCCAAATTTAAAGGTTCCATGATTTTCAAATGTTGAGTTTCTGAAAGAATTGTTTTCCCACTTCCAAGTCAGCTGTTTTAGTCTCCAAAATGGTAAACTTTTAAATAACATTTAATCTAGGTCCATTTGTAGGGGTAAGGGCCTAATGGGAATTTATTTCTCATATGTTGGTCTCTTTAGGAGTTTGTGCCCAAGATCATTATATAAGGAAGCCTCCTCCTCTCATTTTCTCTAATCATAAGAAAAATAAGATAAGCCAAAAACATATCAAACGATCCATTATCAAGCATCCACTTTCGTGATCAAGCTCTCAAGTGTAAGAAAGCATTCAAGCATTCAAGATCTAATTCATCAAGGAGATCCATTGTTATCCATTGAAGAATTCAATCTCTATGGAGCCCTCTTGTTGAAGATTTATCCATCCATATGTTGGAAATATAAGAGTAAATGAGAGTGGAGGGGTGAATCAGTTACCACAAAAATAAATCCTAGATCCCTTAGATTTCAATACAAATAAAAATTGAACTTTGTTGTAACTCGATAAACACACAGGAAAAAAGTTGTAACTTAGTAAACACTAAAATAACTCAGCAAATGCTTAACAAGAAAAACTTAAGATATTATCTGTGATTGATCTTACTTTAACTTAGTTACAAACACATAAAGAAATAACATGAACACAATTGACAACAAGATTTAACATGGAAACCCAATTTGGAAAAAACCACCAATTACAACTAGTTATTGATTTTCACTTTTCTAAAGTGAGCCCTGTTAGGAGCCAACCCTATTAAAGGTTATAAAACACACTATTAGGTGTGACCCTATTAGGAGTGGCCTTGTTAGAGGTATTTATACAATTCAATAGAAATGCCACCTTGTTAGAGGATTTACAAATAGCTATTAACTCTACTATGTTAAGAGATTTAGATCACTACTACGATGGGTAGAGAGTAATAATGAGATGACCTGATTTTTGATGCAACTAAATTGCTGATTACAGATCCCAATTCTGGCTTGAATACTTGATCCTTCCTGATCGAATGAATCTTTGCATCTCAATAAGGATATTTTGTTTATCCTTCTAAATCACTTCCTCTAAGCATCATCAAATCTTCAATTATGTTCCACACATTGTATCCTTTTAATCCTCAACTTGACCTTATATTTATATCTTTCACACTATCAAGTCAACTTGAATACAAATTAGAATAATTAATATTCATTTTCTCAATCAGCTAGAACCAAAAAATAATTCAATTGAACTCAATATGCCAAAACAAGAAAACCCTTCGTTAGTCGACCCTGCTCTGTAGACACTAACTCAAAGTGATTTTCTTGTATTAACCAAGTGAACTTGGTTAACACTGCATATTCACAAAGTTCTGTTGGTAATCGAGTGAGCTTGATTAACACTAGTTCCATCCAACATTTCCTTCATTAACTGAGTGAGCTTGGTTGACACTCAACTTCAACAAACTTTCCTTTGTCGCCTGAGTGAACTTGATAGATATTGTCTTCTAAACTAGGCAAACTCTGGAATGCTCAAAAGACATACAAAACTGTCTTCAATGCTCAAGTGAGCTCAACATACACTGACTGACAATGATATGACATTTTGTGTAACATCAAAGACAATACACAATTAATCAATTGTTTCCAACAATCTCCCTCTTTGGCATTGATGGCAACACAACATGTCATAATACAATGAAAATTTAGAGCAAGAATAAAATAAGGAGCATATCCTTAGTTTCATTCTAATTATCATCCATGAGAACTCCCTCTATTAATGTGAACTCCCTCTGCCTTACAAAGCTCTGCCTCTTTGGTATTAGACCAAGTTCTTCCTTGTTGACATCGTCAAACAAAATTTCTTTTGATATGACAACCAAACTTTCCCTCTTTGACATCTCATGCCAAAGACAATATTCAGTGAATATTACCTTATGTACAAATTCATTTACAATATGCCTTTGTCAATATTGCACCAATTGACTAATCTTCAACATGCTCTGGTTAATGCATCACTAAACTTCATTTAGTGAACTTTGAATAGGGGAATGACCCCTAACTTACCTCTTTATTCATCCAAGTCTTTCCTATGCTTAGATCCATTAAAGATTTGTTTTGAAGGTCTAACACAATTGATTTGAGACATCCTACATCCTATTCTACATTTATTTGGAGCATCCATACTTGTGGATTCAAGGATTTGAATCCTCCATAAGAGTTACAACATAAGCAAGGTGAATAGTACCATTTACTTTGTTTATCTATATTACAATTTCAATCTCAAGATTAATTCCAAAGCAGGGTTTGACCAAGGCAAACCCCCCATCTAACAAAAAAAACCCTTTTTCTTGTAGGAGCATGTGTGAAACAACGAATATCAATGCATATTTGAGTACCCTTTTCAGTGAACTTTCAAGATCTGCGAACATAATTTCCATCAAAGCAATGCAAGTCAAGGTCAACTTTTTGGGTCAAGGACGACCTTCAGTGAGGGCTAAGATTTTTCCCTAGGGTAAGATTTTGCCCCACTATCTATGTCAAGGTCGACTTGGCTTAGAAAAGAAAAAGATTTTTGGGTTTTGTAGATCTCGTAGTTTTGGATGAGGGTCACAAAATTCAACAAATTCTGAGATCATTTGGAAGGGTTTTCAATCGATTCTTTTTTGGAGGTAAATACTTGTTATTTCTTCATTTCAATATTAGTCCTCTAGATTTACTTTCCATATCATAAGAATTTAAATGTATGTGTAGAATATTGGCTTAGGGTCTCTTTCATGTGGACTATTCTAAAACCCTATTCAGCCACACATTTTACATATTACATTTTGGTGAACTTGACACACTTACCCTCTTTTCTTTTGTGGAATTAGATGCCTTGTTATGTTTTTGGTGTTAGATTTGCCTTCATATTATCTTGTGTGTTCACATTCATATTACATTTTGGTGAATCTGACAAGCTTACCCCCTCTCTTTATGGAATTAGATGCCCTATTATGTTTTGTGGTGTTAGATTTTCCTTTATATTATCTTGTGTGTTCACTTCACTATTACATTTTGGTGAACCAGCAAGCTTACCCCCTATTTTTTTGGAATTAGATGCCCTATTGTGTTTTTGGTGTTAGATTTCCCTTCATATTATCTTGTGTGTTCACCTTCATCTTACATATTGGTGAACCTGCGAAAGACAACTCTTTCTTTTTGGAATTAAATTTGTATTTTATGCTAGATCTTACATACATATAAAAGTAGATTTCTTTTATGCTCTTGGATTTTTCAAAAATATAAAAAAAATTGCAAAATTTCTTCAAAAATACAAAAACGTTTACATTTTTCATGCTTTGTGTGAAATTATATGTCCTATTGTGTTTCTGGTGTTCGATTTCCTTTTCATGCTTATAAAGTATATTTGAATGCATCTAGATCTATTATTTATGCATTTCTTTATTCATTGTCATGTTGCATAAGTTGTTTCAAATGTTTTCCAAATATTTTTCTATAACTTTTGGGATTACACAACATTCTCCTCTTACCTTACCATTTCATGGTGTTACACCTAGAAAGACTTTGTTTAGCATGTGTGATGTTGCTTTGTCCTCTTTTGAATTACCTTGTAAGGATATATTTGAGCAAGAAGATGACGTTGATCTATCTCTCCATCATATTTCTCTTTATGGAGATGAGTTGAGGATTGATGTCAATTCTTCTCCTAATATATTTCCTTTATGTGCGCCTACTTTACAATATAATATACCTTCTTCCCCCTTTAGGTATCAATCATTAGTGATTTATGGCACTCCTAAAATGTGTTTTATTGATAGGGATGATAATCCTCCTATTTGGGATGAACCTTTGGATTTTGATGTTGATTACTCTCTTCCTCATGAAACCACTATAGATGATCCCTTGGATAAAGACATTGATTTATTCTCTCCTCATGAAGAAGCTTTGATACAAGAGGGTTATTTATTAATGGATGGCATATTCATACATGATGATAACTCTTTTTCTAACACACACTCCCCTTATGCTGACATTATAAATGCTTTACCTTCATTTGGGATTCCTTCTAGTGATGAGGCATTAGTGGCGAATGATATGAATTCCCTTGATTCTCTTAGTGATGATCTCATGGAGAATTAAGATCTTACCTAATTTCCTCCTATGGTGTCTTCTTTTCTTCCTTATTGTGATTTTTTTGTAGGGTTGAGACAACTAACATGGTTTATCCAGAACCTTTGTTGACTATCAAAGCTTGTCCTCGCATTACTATCAAAGGTAAATCTATGGAGTCTTTGGAGTCTTTCAATGACCAAGATTCTAGAGCCCACACATATTGTACAAGGAGTAACCTTTAAACTAATCCAGTGGTTTCTACTTCATTTCCACCTTTTCAACCCATTCTTCCTCCTCCACCCCATCTTTCTAGCAAGGAGTATGATTTGATAAACCAATTGCAAAATTCCCCTGCCAATATTTCTTTATGGTAGCTTCTTCAAACTTCACCTACCTATTATGAAGCCTTGCAAAAAGCTCTAGTGACTCTTCCCACTCCACCTCCGAATCAAGAGAACATCAATAACTTCTTACAATGCATGCATACTACCCTAAGTGCTTCTGACATTGTATTTACTCAAAAGGATTTGCCTTCCAAAGAAGTTCAAAATCAATATGATGCTCTTATGGTGATTTTTACTATCAATAAAAGTATCATTTGTAGGACCTTGAATGATAATGGATATGGGCTTAATATTTGTAGTGTGGATATGCTCAAAGCAATTTAAGCTGATCTTTCAACTATTCAACCTAATAATGTTCCTATATGTGATTTGGATAACATTTCTAAGAGTACTTTGGGAATCATTACCTTACCTATCAAAGTACGTCTAATCATCCTGAACACACCCACTCATGTTATGCCTAGACCTCTCAATTATAACCTTCTTTTGAGTAGACCTTGGTTGCATGAGATGCATGTTATCCTTTCCACCCTTCACCATAAAGTCAAGTTTATACATAACAATGCGATGTATACACCTCATGCAAATGATGCACCAAATCCTTGTCTAACAATTCAAACCCACACTACTCCTATTTCTAATAGTAATCCTTCTTTCTCTAATGCTCTTCCTAGAGATGATTGGGGAACCTTGGATTTTAATCCTACCTTTATCAAAGAGTATATGGTTTTTTATCTTGATTTTATGAAGCCACAAAGAGAGATTGAACAATGAGTTCTTACTTCTAAAGCTCTTTGTAACAACTTTTTTGTTGCTTCTATCCATAATGAAATTGTCAAACCTACTAATGATGACATAGTGACTACTGAAGTGGCTTCTCATTATGGTCCTAGTTATCATTTCCTAGTTAAACAAGGATTTGATGGTCAAGCACGTGGTAAGCATAAATAGGGAATTCAAATGCCCTTACAAAATGGGGGCAAAAGCATTCTTATGGATTGGGATTTAATCCTCAACAACAAATCAATGTTAATAACACTTCAAAACATGATGAAACTATGAAGGATTTTGACCAAGAAGTTCTTTTGCCTAAACTCCTTCATTTTAAGATTATTACTAGACCTAAACACAAAAAGAAACATATTCCACACTTAAATACTCTTCCTTTTGGTTTATACCATAGATTTCACAATCACTCTACTAATGAATGTCAACTTTACATTATAAGATTAGGTAGCTCATTGATAGTAAGGTTATTTATATATCATGTGGAAATGAGTTGTTTTTCAATCCTATTTTCTCTAAATAACATTTACGTTCCTATTATGAAGCTCTGCATTATGTAAACAATGTTAGCCTAATCTTTGGGGGTTCATTATCTTCTATAGTATTGCGAGAGATATAATAGGTCCCCTTTCATCCTTATTCCTATATCCTTCTTTTTTGTCTTTCTAGGATCCACTTTTCCTTAGTTAAGCAATATTTATCTATTATGTGATATCCAATTATACATGAAAATTTTGGTTTGTATCAAGGATCTATGTTGTTAATCATAACCTATTTCATTGTTGGACATTGGGTTTCCATGGTTGATAAATCTCTCACCTTGGAAACTGAATTGTGTGTTATCCCTCACAAGGATTATTTTTTCTCTTCTTGCATGATATCTCTTTGCATTTGTCCCTTCTAGGGCCTCATAGGAGCTATGACCTTCTTGGCTTGAATTGGGTGTTGTCTATGGATATTGTGTTAATATTGAAGAAGGCTTTGTCCTTGTTTTTTTCTTTCCTTAAGATGTAAAAATAGCATGTATTTTTTCCATCTTAAGGAGGGGGGCATATATATGGCCTCCCTCATTCTATATTATGCATCTTTTTTGTAACCATTTTTTTTGCAGCATGCTAAATCTCAGAAGGTAACACACATAAGTTGCTAAATCTTGAAGAGACACACATTTCCAATTTCAAATATGCTAAATCCTTGAAAGGTAATGTACATAAGTTGCTAAATCCTGAAGAGATGCACATTTTGCAAATGTATTCTATGGTGATACAAGAATATGGATCCATGGGTACTTTATAAAATTTGTTAGAAGACACACTACATACATGCACAAAGCCGCCAAAAGGCACATAGCTTTATGGGGTGACTATCAAGTTCTTTCTTAGTGGTCCATCCTATTCATTTTGTGGTTCTCAGTAAGATACATACATCTTACTCGGTGAGCTAGCCACTCCTCTCTCCCTCTTATCTCTTTTTTATAGTGATGTCTCTCTTATTGTAATCTTGGAGTTGACAAAGACTTGAGTCCCTAGGGGCTTGATGATCCTGTTGTCTCTTTGATTTTAATAAGATTATCTTTTCATTATGATCTCCTTTACCAAGAGTTTGCATCGAGTCCATACTCTTGCTAAAGTGGGGGCTTAATGTATCATCTTAAAATGGAAGCACTTCCATGATAAGAGTATCTAGCCCTCCGAGCAGGTGATTTGGGGTCATGTCAAGAACCTTGAATGGGTCCTTGGCTTAGATCTAGATTTTTCCCATGATTATGCTCCCCTTTCCAGTTTCATTCTACATTTTTTGAGCATTCTGGATTGAGATCCTGAGATATCTAACCTTATGGTTAAGGTCAACCTCAACCTTGACCTTGACCTAAGACAAGGATGACCTCGACCCTAACCTAGGTTAGATTCAACCTTGACCTTGACCCAAGGTCCAAATTTTAAGGTTCCATGATTTTTCTGATGTCGAGTTTCAGAAAGAATTATTTTCGTAGCTGTTTTGGTCTTTGAAATGGTAAAATTTTAAATAACATTTAATCTAGGTCCATTTCTAGGGGTAAGGGCCCAATGGGAATTTATTTCTCATATGTCGGCCTATCTAGGAGTTTGTGCCCTAGATCATTATATAAGGAAGCCTCCTCCTCTCATTTTCTCTAAACATAAGAAGAACAAGATAAGACAAGAACATATCAGATGATCCATTATCAAGCATCCACTTTTATGATCAAGATCTCAAGTGAAAGGAAGTATTCAGGCATTCAATATCCAATTCATCAAGGAGATCCATTGTTATCCAGTGAAGGATTCAATCTCTATGGAGCCCTCTTGTTGAAGATTTCTCTGTCCACATTCATCCAAGCCTTTTCCAATGCTAAGATCCATTCAAGATTGGCATTGAAGATCTCAGACAATTGAGTTGAGACATCCTACATCTTATTCTACATTCATTTGGAGTATCCATACTTGTGGATTGAAGGATTCAAATTCTCCACAAGGGTTACAACATAAGCAAAGTGAATAGTTTCATTTAGTTTGTTTATCTATATTACAATTTCAATTTCAAGGTTAATTCGAAACTAGGGTTTGACCAAGGAAGCCATCCAAAAAACAAAACCTTTTTTTCTTGTAGGATCAAGTGTGGAACAACGAATACCAGTGTAGATTTGAGTACCCTTTTCGGCGAACTTTTAGGATCCACAAACATAATTCACGTCGGAGCAGTGTAGGTCAAGGTCAATTTTTTGGGTTAAGGACAACCTTTAGCAAGGGGTAAGATTGTACCCCACTATTTGGGTCAAGGTCGACCTGGTTCAGAAAAGATTTTTTTTTCTGGGTTTTGTAGATCTCGCAATTTCAATTAAAGAATGCAAAAATCAACAATTTTTGAGATCATTTGATAGGGTTTTCAACCAATTCTTTTTCAAAGGTAAGTACCTTTTATTTCTTCATTTCAATATTAGTCATCTAGATTTACTTTCCATATCATAAGAATTTATATGTATGTGTAAAATATGGGTTTAGGGTCTCTTTCGTGTGCACTATTCTAAAAACCCTATCCAGCTACATATTTTTTTACGTATTACAGTAACAACCTCTACAAACATTAAATATTCCTTCCATTTCAGCTTGAATTTTTTTTACCTCAAAATCTATTCCATTCCTAACTTTTATTAAAACTCTACATTGCTCAGCCTTTACCATTTTTTGACACTCAATGTTATTGTTGCTTGGTTTGTAAATTGATTGACACATACTATGTCACTTAGCACTTGTATGCTCAAAACTGCTCGATCATTGTTGAGCTCTTCTTGTATAGAAAATACTTAGTAACCATACACTTACTCGACTCCTATAGAGCTTGGTACATACTTTATTATGTACATAACTTAGTCTACGTAGAGTATCTTGGTCGTAGTGATGACTGTTTGACTGTGCCTTGTAAATGACTAAGTGGTTGACACTAATAGACAACAATAGTTAGATATACCAACAGAGGTGAAAGTAAAAATAAAAACTCAAGATGGCATTTCAGAGTGCTTTAAGAGTTATATAGGAGTCAACAAGGTTGTCCACTATCTCCTACTCTATTTGGGCTATATATTGACAAACTTGAAGAATGGTTAGACATGAAAAATGGTGAGGGTATCCATTTAGGTGGATTTTTAATAAGATTTCTCCTCTATGCAAAAGATCTCAATTTGGTTGCTAAATCTACTCATGGTTCGCGAGATCACTTACTTTCTCTTGAGCACTTTTAAAAAATGATAGGGATGCAAGCCAATATTAGTAAAACTAAACTTGTGATTCTTTTGAAAAACAGAAAACTACATCAACATAATTTCTATTTTGAGGGCAACTTTCTTGAGGAAGTTCTAGAGTATAAATACGTTGGGATTGATTTCAACAAAAATTTAAGCTAGGAAGGTTGTAGAAAGAAAAGAGAGAGGTTTGGGATCATAAAACTACTCAGACTTTATTTCCAAGGCTTCTTGTGCTACCAATTGTTCTCTATGGTTGTGAAATATGAACCAACGACACTTCAGTCTTTCAGTGGAAACAAATCGAGGATATCCAAAAGTGTTGGATCATAAACAAGTTTAAAAATTAAAATTAAAAATAATTCATATGATATTATGTTAAGTGAATTTGGGGTTGCACCTATCAAGGCAATTTCTATGGTTCACCTCATTACTTATCTATAAAGAACTGAAAAAATGTGTGAAGGTAGATGACCTAAAGTGGTCTTTTATGATATTTTGTGAAAACATAAAAATACATGGATGCAACAATACATTACATCAATGAGAAAATGGAATATTCATTTAAACATGTGTCCCACAAATAAAAAATAAATAAAAATCTTTGTTATGGAGAAATTCTATAAGAGAAATTGGGGAAACAGACTTGGAAGGAAAAAAAAAACCCATTATGGTGTAATACTAGGGTAGTTTTCTTTCTTAGTCCATATCTACTCCAGGACTTGTACTCAATATTTATCTTATCCTACTAGGGTTCACTTTAGAGCTCTAACCTCTAAAGGATCTCTATTTTATCCTCCAACTTCTCACTACCTAGTTACTGTTGTGGTTTCAAAATGCCCGCCCCCATTTCACCTAGAAATGGGGACCCCCTACTTTTTTTTGGCTTTTTGGATCCCTAGTCTTGGGTTTGAGTCTTTTCTAGGTTTTTCCTAACGTCTTCATTCAAATTTGGGTCTTGGTTTGAAAACCCAGATTCCAAAAATATCATCTAAGGGGGTAAGTCATATTTTTGCAAGAAAAATGGTGCACCTAGTGCACCTCATCAAGTGCACTAGTGCACCAAACACCCAAGGAAGGCATTCCCCCCTTGGTAATGCACAACAACACATCACCAAGGGGTGCACTGAGCCCTGGGTCTATAAAACTTGGGACCCCCACCCCTTCCTCACTTTATTTCTTCACTTTGAGTTCTTTTTTTCACACTAGCATAACTCTAGTAGGTGTGCTCTTGTGCCTCTGCTCCACCTACACAATAATTCAAACACAATAAAACACCAAGATAAAGGTGCGTAGCTACACACCTTTTTTCTTTGCAAAAAAACTTTAAAAACTTTAAAGAACTTATATCTAAGTATAGGTGGGTAGCAGTGCACCTCTCTAGGTGTGTTGCTACGCGCCCTTTTTATAAACTTAACCTTAACCAAGGTGTGCACTTGACACACCTCAGAGGTGTGCTAGATGCACCCCTAATTTTTTAAAGGTAGGTGCACCTGGCGCACCTTAGAGGTGCACCCTTTTTTTCCTTCTAGGGTTAAAAATTAGGTTTTTTAAAATGCTTTTTAGCAATTAGGGTTTTTTGGATTTTTTCATGTCATCATTAAGGTTTCTATTAGTCAATTTTTCTTTGACTCTAGACTAATAGATGTTGTTTTTGTATAGATTCAATGGCTTCTTCATTATCCTCCCTTGCTACAAAGATGGTCCCGAAACCAATGATCTTCAAGTTTCAAGGTGTTCTGACAAAGTCATGCTTCCAAGATGATTTTTTAGAGATGCAGGACACCAAACTTGGTCATACTAACTGGAATGCATTCTTGGTATTGTGTAATGAGCCTACAAAAAGGTTCCTATTGATATCCGATCGGGACTAGTCAACACTACATCACATCCTATATCGGTACAGTCCTCGAAGCTGATCATGACACTACAGAGAACTACGTTTCTAAAGAAAGGGTCGTAAAGAGTATAACTAGAGAGATCATCCTAAATCTCTAACCTAAGAACATAGAGAAGGTATTCCATCTTCCAAGAGCAAACCAGTTTATTAGATTAACCTATCACAAGTGCAAAGATGGTGTAGAGAACATGTAGAGGAAGCATCTAAAATCATCTGGTCTTCATAACTCATTGAGAAGACTCCTCTAGGGTGTAAAGCAGGTTAAGTGGACATGAAACGAGGGTATATGAAAGAGGATATCAGGTATTCTTTAATACTTTTGAGTAGAGTTATTGTGTTGCCAACATCGGTACACCTGAATATATGCATGGTGCATTTTATTGAGACTATAAAGACAACAAAGATGCCAACTAATTAGGCTTTGATTCTTAGTGAGAACTTAGATGGGTAACTAATGACAGTTAAGAATAATCATAAGTGCTACATGACATCCTATTTGGTGTACCTATTAGTTGCAAGGGCAACAAACTATCCTCGATTATTTTAAAAGGGCACTATGCAAGATGCACATGCATGGCCATATATAGTATATCCCTAGTTGGTGAAGAAAAAGCTTCTAGAGCATAGCAAGGAATACATGATAGTGAATGACACATTTCTATTTGCAATTATCTAGTTCATTGAAGGAGACTATGCGAAGAGGATGTCAAATGAGGCAGCAACAAAGATTTCAAAAGTTGGCACCTATTACATCCAATTTCAAACTTTCACTTATTTGAGGGTAGCAGGTACAATGATCAATCCCAAGAAGCTCCCTAGATATCTAAGTGATATACTTATATTGTTGGAGATCACTCGACAACTCTTGTCTGCATATGATAGAGTAAGAAGCAACACAAAATAACTTGGGTATGGCCTATTACTATAGGACTGTTTAGTGTGGTCTGGAGATATGATATTCCATCTTTTGAGCCTAAGTGGGATCAATATCCCTTGGAGAAATATAACTCTCCTTGCCCTTATTTTGATAACATTGGGAGAATGAAATATGTAGCTAGTAAGACATTTCAACATGAAGATGCAATTAAGAATCACTAGATGAATGCAGTAGACAACTATGATATCCGTATAAGGGATTATTGTAGAATGAATCTCTATCTAGCAAGCAGTTCTTTGAAAATAAAGGTTCCTTTACAGGTTATGCAACAAGATACTGAGGATGTCCTTGATCCATTGTAGAATAGAGACAAGATTGGTGATCGACCCATTATGAATGTTGAGATTGATAAGGAAGAAAACTTAGCTATTAATCACAGGGCAAGGCACGCCATCAAACTAACCAAGGATAGGATCAAAAGACCTTTCAAATTGGATCCAATTCCTTAATGAGTAGTCTTACATGCTATAGCTTGCCTAGAAAGAGGTTGAGGGGATAAGGTATCAATGTCTACTTTTACAACTCAATCCCCAGTGAGGCCAAAAATAGTGCAGCAACTTGATAGAGAAGTTGGATATTATAGGGCTCATAAAGGTAAAGGTAAGAGGAAGATAACTTCTCCCCAAAAAGATGAGCCAAAAGAAGAACCAACTCAAGTACTGACATAGCCTGGGGCAGAAAATGTACAAGGGTTAGAGAATGTTGAAGCTACACAAGTCCAAGACAATCCTCAAGTGCCACCAACTGAACAAGGGCAAGGAGGAGTTGAAACAAAAGTATAAGAAGTGTCTCCACCTCAAAAAGAGGTACACGCCTCCCCATCCGCTCCTAAGAGAAGAAAGAATGAGACTCCAGTCAAGAGGAGACAAAAAGTAATTAGGAGAGTTATTCCTTTCTCACCAGTCCCAAAAGTCATTCTAGAAGAAGAGGAAGAATAGGATGATAAGGATAAAGAAGATAACCTTCCTTTGAATCAGAGGACTTGTCTTGCTAGAGCCACAAAGTTGGAATAGAGAAGAATCTCCATAATTACACCACCATCCATTCTTGAGTAGCCTATTCAGTCTACTACATCAGAAGATGAGCTGCAACAATGGATTGATGAGTAGGAGGGTGAAGGCACTGATGTCTTTCAGATGTCAGATTTTAATTTTATGCCAGTTGGCACTGAATTGGTGGGAGATAAAATAAGGGATACTCCAACTAATCAACCTCAACAAGAGGATTGGAGTCAATTGCCATCATAGTCACAAGGACCTGATGTAGCTCCATGATCGCCAATTCAAGTTACATTTTGTGTGGATAAAGGTTCTGCTAGTCCTCTTCCTTCGAGCAGTGAATAAGAACAAGTTCAAGAAAAATAGGAGGAAGAGCCACAACAAATATCCATCGATGAAGGGTCGGAGGAAGGGAAAATATGTGAGAAACCTCAATAGACTTCCCAAGACACATGTGAGAATTGTGGACTCCATAGGTATAGAGACTCCTGGTGTGGATCTCTCACAAAAAGAGAAGACTCTGGAGAGGAGTGATAAAGGGAAGAGCATAGTAGAGAAAACTCCTTCATTGTCAAAAGGAAAATCTCTGGTGGAGCATGTTCCAAGATGGCTAAGAAAAGAGGTGATTAGAATGATTAGAAACAATAGGCAATGATAATATTTTGAGGAAGAAGGAATGGGAGAATTGATTGAAGTTCTCTAAAAGCTTGAGTCATCGCCAAAAGATGCACGGGCATTGGCCTTCATCACGAGTGATCAAAACTAGGATTTATTTGCTCATGTTGTTATCCCTCTTCTACATGCAGATGTTGAAGAATTGAATCCAAAGGATTATTAGATTAGGGAGGTTGTACTTGGGAAACCCACGTTGGACACTGCTAAGTTGATGGTGACAACTAGGATTAAAGAAGTGTTTAGGCACTTAGAATAGGATGACACATAATTAATAACACTTTGAAAATGTAATGAGATCCTAAAAGTATATCTAAATGAAATTTTTGGTTCTTTAGATCTTGAAAATCCCGAGGAGACTTTGAATGTAGCATTGAAGAAAAGGGAAAATGAGACAGTGTAGCTAAACCCATTTTTGAAAGGTCAGCAATGACAATAAAGTTTTGAGGAAAAGGGTGTGCAGAATATACAAGGAAATCTTAAGCTGATACACCATATGCAAAATAATGTAGATAAGCTGATACACCATATGTAAAATAATGTAGATAAGCTGGTAGCCATTTTGAATCAGGATTTTGGTTTGATGGATGAAGTACATACCTAGGGCAAGGACCTACAAGCATTATAGTTGATCAAAGGCCAAAGGTATCAGATGTTAATGGAGGTATACATGATGGAAGAGTTGGATAAAATTGATGATTGGATAGAGAAGATTGCAGATGACAATAAAGTAATGAAGACATTACATGTAGAAATTCAAAGCTCAAGGATCAAGCCCAAGAGCAAATTTTGGAGGCATGGAAATATTATAGTGATACATGTTTAGATATTTTTTAGGATGATTCAAAGGACAAATTGATTTTCATGGAGGTAGTTGTCGAACAATTCTGAAAGAGTTTTGAAGAAGCTTCTAATGATGATGATATTAGACAAGCATTTAGAACTAAAGAAGCATTACTAGATTTAGATGTGAAACTTGGAGATTTTGCAGACTTGCATCGAGGTGGGCAACTATAGGTAGAAAGTGAAGAACAAATATGAAGCCTTAGATTTTCCAAATGCAGCTCAAATCATCGAGATTATTAAGAAATTCATGAGAAAATACCTAGACATAGCTCTAGTATGAAGGGGAACAAAACCTAGAAGCTAGAATTTTAGTTTTTATGGTGAAATTTTACATTTTTTGAACCCGCTTCTGAGGTGTGTAGCTGCGCCAAGTGTACAGGTGCGCTGCTTCTAAGGTGCGCTTTTTCAGAGGTGTGCCAAAAGTTTTTGAAAAAGTCAGAGGTGTGCCGACAGTTAGCTTCTAGTTCTAAATTTAGAGCTTTCCATGCCTTGAAAATGCATTCTGACAATAGTTTAACTCCTATAGACACCTAGTGAAAATGAAGCTTCTATTTTTTGAACTCCCAAACACTCCTACATCATCTAAAGGCTTTCTTCTTCTTATTTTCTCATATTTTCTTTGTTTTAAGACCTATAAAGGTTCATGCATCCATTTAATGATATAATTATGGATGGAGTCCTACTTAGCACCAGTTAGATAGTTAATTTGTATATAATTAGATTTGTTTTATTAGTTTAGAAGCATATGTTTGCATAAAGATATCTCTCACTCTCAACACAAATTGAGGAGAACATTTCTTATAAATTCAAGAATGTAATATGTGTTCCGGGCCTCCATTATTTTTTATGCAATAATATATATTGTTGGTGCTCACATTTGGAGTGTAGTGATTCTTGCCTAAGTGTGTTATATTTTGTGGATGTATATTCATGGAATAGTTTTATTGCATTATTTTGGTTGTGTGATCTTTTAATTCGCATGTTTGCTACAGGCTTACAAACTTTGTTGATGTACTTAGTTCGAGAAGAGATCACCATATTGTTCTTGCATAGCTTTTCATCTTGCATGAGCATACTTTTTATGGCCTTGCGATTTGATGAAAAGTGAAACATCTTATAGTTACTGAATTCCCATCGACGATTGCATTAGTGGAATTAAGGAAGCACTGCTCCTATTTTCATTGGTTACCCACTGATCTTTTGAAAATCTCAACTCATAGATGCATTGTTTATATGGCTTATGTCCATTAGGATTTTATTTTTCATGTTATTTTCTTAAATCTCTTATTACCCTATCTTTTTTATTTTCTTTACAAACCCCTTGGTTAAATTAGTAATTCATAGCATTGCATAGTTAGATTTCATTCATCATAAAACAAAAAATATATAAATATTTTTCTTTTTGTGTGGTTGCTATTTTGAGATAGCAAGCAGATTCAAAATCTTATCCAAATTGTTTAAAGAACTAGCAAAGGCCTCCTTGTGAACACTCACATTTATCTTTCAACTGAACAGATTCCAATAGGTCATAGATCACCTAGAACCTTGGAGTTGATCCCAGATTAAGTTTTCAAGAGAGGAGTTTGAAAGGATTCCTATCGTTAAGCATCATGCAAAATGATAGCCTGACAATTACCCCAAGGATTTTGCTTCTTCATTCACCAAATGCCTCTACAAGCTAATTTGCCAACTTCAATTTTGATCCATCTTGTTATTTTCCTCAAATACATGGAGTGAGGTGCTCATATATGAGGTGTTAAACCTTACCTAGACTTTTGGACTCAAATCCCACAAGTCTTCCTAAAGTTCTTTGTATTTACTCAAAAACTGTCAAAACGAGCCAATTGAATTAGCCCTCCTACTTAGGTTTTGAACTATAACCCCAAATTTCTTTGAACAAGGTAGAAAAAAATTCATATATTTGAGTACTCTTTTGGAAAGCCTAAATGATTTTGTGTGTCTTAGGTCCCCAAGCTCTTCGTACACTTGAAAACAATTATTATGCCTATAATCAAGGGTTTCACATTGAAAACAAAAACATCGACTAGGGTCTGATCATACCCATAAATTTTTTTTTTTAAAAATTTCCCCTCTTGTATATGGAATCATCACTCACCCCTCTCCATTTTTCAACTCATGGTTTGAAGTATCCATCACATTCAAATCTCCAAAAGCTTCTTGCCAACGATGCGATTGCCTAACCAAGTGATTGTGACTTGCCTAGGGCATCACATTAAAATTTATTAACCAACACTCTAGGGCCTCAAAAGCTATATAAATAATGTATGGAGTATTCACTTCCATTATTCTTAATTTTGTGATGAATCCATGATGGGAACTCATGGGGAATCCATTTTAGTAAAAACTGCCAAGACTGGAACAACACACAATCTGTTTATAAAAGATTTTCAAAAGATAATCAAATGAACTTCTATAACCTAGTAATATGAAACAAAAAAATTGTACAAGAATTAAATTCAATAATCTAATGCAAAATCTCAAACTTCAATCCATTATTGTGATCATGCAATCTAAAACAAAAAAATTGTCAAAACTGGGGCAAAATTTGTGGATTCCAATATCAAAAGTTCTTTCTTCAAACCTCCAACGTTTGCAATGAGTGTATTTTATTGTTTTATAATTTTACCAAGAGGTTTCCAACATTTATATTAACTATCAACCTCAAATCCATAACATGTTCATTTCTTGTTCAAATGTTGTCAAGCAGCTTTTCAAAGTTGCTGACAACTTTTGCATTTTTGCACGTTTAAAACATCTATCACTTGGAATCTTCAAAGTGGGTCTAACATGGTCTATTTATGATTTATAGACATTCTTTAGCCTTTATAGCATCAATCCATGGTTTTTTGACCACATTTCCCTATTTTATAGTTTTGTCATGCTTTGACATATTTTTGACAACTTTCTCATCTTTTGCTCCAAATGGTATATAAGATATCCAATCCATGCAAGGGGATGTAAAAGAATCATGGAGGACAAGATAGGTTAAAAATCATACCTACCATAGGCTTTCATGGTCTTAACACAAGCAACATTAAGCAAGCAAACAAGCAAGCAAACAAGCAAGCAAACTGAAACCTCCTAGAATGGATGGAACCTAGTCAACTCAACCTAGGAACAAACTCATCCATGACCTTGAAAGGTCCAAACTCACACTCCTGAATTGACTAGAGTCGATACATGCCAAAATCAAAACTAGGAGCTTTGACTAAGTGTTCCTGCATAATACTCCCACAAACAAAAAGAAGCTAATCCATCCTTGGATTAAGTAGGCTGAAGTCAAGGCCCATCCTCTTGAAGTCTGCTTCTTTTATCCAAGTATCATCAATATCATCTTTTCCATGCCATTTCATCAAATATTCCATGTGTTGTGATGTGGATCCTAATCAGACTCGGAGGTTTATTTGGCATGGTTTTCTCACCGTATTATTTCTATGGGGGTTTGGTGGTAGCGCCCCCAAGATGGGGTTAAGGGGTAGTGCCCTTGTGAGGTCCTGGTGTAGCACCCCAGGTGCACTCCCTATCACAATATAGGGTGGGGTCAAGAGGTAACGCCCCCATGGATGTTTTTAGGGGTAGTGCCCTCGAAACCAAAAATGCCCTTATATTATAAAAGGTGTCGACTGCTATTTTTCCTATTGGATGACTTATTTTAGCCCTAATTTTGTAAGAGGCAAAAAATTGCATAAAAAGGATTTGGGTTAGGGATTTCATAATGTAATACTGATATTGTAGCTTCTTGTGACAGTATTGAGTTGTAAGGGACTGCAAATTGTAATCACTAGATAATAATAATATTGGACTTGTTGTTGGTGGACATAGCCCAAGGATTGGGTGAACCACATTAAATCTTGGTGTCTTGAGTTCTTTTTTATGTGATCTACTATTTTCTAGTATTGGTTATATATTTGCATATAATTGTTATTTCATTTTGAGGTGTAATCCTAACAAGTGGTATCAGAGCTAGACGGTTGTCATTTTTTAGAGCTAGACCGTCGTCTTTTTTTTTAGCGATCCTTTGTAGGAAGGTCTCATGATTGAGTGGGAGTGATGGTAGATGAGAGTAAGTTAAGGGTTGAAAAGTTTAATGGGTGTAAGTTTTAGTTATGGAAAATGTAAATGGAGGACTATCTTTATCAAAAGGATTTATGGAAGCCATTGGAAGGAAAAACTAAGAATCAGAGAACTATGAAAAATGAGGACTAGAAGATTTTAGATAGAAAGGCACTTGGAAGCATTAGATTATGCTTGGCACCATCAATGACATTTAACATTACAAAAGCAAAGATGACGGAAGAGTTGATGGAAACACTAGCGAAATTGTATGAAAAGCCCTCTGCTTCAAACAAAGTATTTCTCATGAAGTGTTTATTTAATATGAAGATAATAGAAGGTGGATTTGTTGTAGATCATTTAAATGAGTTTAATACTATTACTAGTTAGTTATCTTCTATGGGTATTAATTTTGATGAAGAAATTAGGGCTCTCTTGATTTTGTGTTCTTTCCTAAAAGATGAAATGGCTGTGAGTAGTTTTGTTTCTAGATCTAATATCATAAAATATGATTATGTGATTGGTGTTATTTTGAGTGAGGAAACTCATAGGAAAACCTCAAGTGGATCTACATCAAGAAGTGCTTTGAACACACAAAGTAGAGGCAAAATGACTGAGAGAGAAAATAATTCCAAAAATCGTGGGAAATCAAGAGGAGAGTCAAAGGGGAAGAGGTCTCAATCTAGAGGATCGAGAGATTGTTGGTACTGTGGTAAACCAAGGCATAAGAAGAAAGCTTGCTGGACTCAAAAGAACAATAAAGGAGATAAACCAAAGGTAACAAGGAGGCAAATGTGGTAAGTAAAAAATCCGAAGAGGATGCTTTACTTCTTTCTTTAGAAAATATTGATGATTCATGGGTTTTAGATTCTGGTGCTTCATTTCATGCCATTCCTCATAGAGGTTATTTTATTGTTTATGTCCAAGAAGATTTTGGGCTTGTTTATTTGGGGGATAATGAACCCTATCAAATTGTTGGAAAAGAAAAATTAAGATTAAGTTGTCGAATGGGAATCATTGGTTACTACATGAGGTAAGACATGTTCCAAGACTGAGTAGGAATTTATTTTCAGTAGGGCAACTCGATGATGAGGGTTGTGTAGTTACATTTAATGATAAAAATTAGAAGGTTTCAAAAGGTTCCCTTGTAGTAGCAAAATGTTTGAAAGTAGGCACCTTATATCTTTATACAAGTCATATTGTTCCTTCTAATTTGATTGTTTTAGAGAAAGATGAATGTTTAGGAACAATTGCTACAATTGAGCAAGGAGAACAAATAGCTACTATAGATTCTGATACAACGATGTGGCACAATAGACTTGGGCACATGAGTGAGAATGGTACAAAAATGATTCATTCAAATAAGATTTTACCAAGTTTAAAATGTGTTAATATGGATTTCTATGAAAATTGTCTGTATGGAAAACAAAAGAGGGTGAGTTTTGTGAAGGTTGGGAAGGAAAATAAAAGTGAGAAATTAGAGCTTGTGCATACAAATGTATGGGGACCAGCTCAAGTATCTTCCCTTGGTGTCTCTCATTATTATGTTACATTTATTGGTGATGCAACTAGAAAAGTATGGGTTTATTTCCTTAGATAGAAATCTGATGTATTTTAAACTTTTAAGAAGTCAAATGCTTAGTAAGAAACTAAAATGTCTCGGATTTGATAATGGTGGTGAGTATTGCAATCATGAATTTGAAGATTGTTGCTCCACTAATGGTATTCGTAGACAAAAAACTGTTCTAAGGACTCCACAAGAAAATGGAGTGGCTGAACACATGAACTGGACTATAATGGAGCATGAGGTTGCATTTGGGTTGCCCTTAAATATGTGGGTGGAGGCTGTCAATACTGATATATATTTGATTAATAGAGGTCCCTCTACTCCTTTGGGCTATGGTATTCAAGAGGAATCATGGACTGCTAAGAAGGTGAGTTATTCTTTTCTCAAAACCTTTGGTTGTGAAGCATTTGCTTGTATATATTCTGAAAATAGAACCAAAGTGCAAGCTAAGTCAAAGAAATGTGTATTTGTTAGATATGGAATTAATGAATTTGGTTATAGGCTTTGGGATTTTGAAAATCATAAATTTGTAAGAAGGGATGCCATATTCAATGAGAAAGTGTTGTACAAAGATCTGTTATAGTAACATGAGAAGAAAGAAGATGATTATATAGTGTTGGATGATACTCTAAAAGATGTTGTTCCAACAATTCCTTGTGATGTGCAGCAACCACAACAACAAATACCACACACACTAGTGAATGTTAGATAGTCAACAAGGCTAAGTAGTCCTCCAGAAAGATTCTCCTTCTTTTTATTTTATTTTACTTACTGATGTTGGTGAATTTGAATGTTATGATGAAGCTATGCAGGTGGACACTTAGATTCAGTGGAAGTTTACAATGAAAGATGAAATGGACTTTTTGCTGAAAAATAAGACATGGGATTTATACAAGTTGCCTGTAGGTAAAAGGGATTTATAGAATAAGTGGGTTTACATATTGAAAGAAGAGTATAGAGGTAGGAAAATATTTAAAGTCAGGTTAGTGGTCAAAGGATTTGCACAAAAAAAGGGTATTGATTTTGATGAGATATTTTCTTCTATTGTTAAAATGACTTCTATTCAAACTATTTTTAGTATTGTAGCTATTGAAGATTTGCATTTGGAGTAGCTTGATGTAAAAATAATATTTCTTCATGGTGATTTGGATTAAGAGATACATAGGTACAGCCACAGGGATTTGAGGTCAAAGGTTAGGAGAACTTAGTATGCAGATTGAAGAAAAGTTTATATGGCTTGAAGCAAGCACCTCGACAATGGTATCTAAAATTTGATAGGTTTATGCATGATCATGGATATAGTAGGTGTCACTCAAATCATTGTGTTTATTTTAAGAGGTTGGATGATAGCAGCTACATTATTTTATGTTTATATGTTGATGATATGTTTGTAGCTGGGTCTAACATGGATCACATTAAGGGGTTAAAGGAATAATTAGCACATGCATTTGCTATGAAGGATTTGGGGGAAGAAAAACAAATCCTTAGTATGAAGATTTGTAGAGATAGGATGCACAAGAAATTAAAATTATCTGAGACTAATTGTATTGTGAAGGTGTTGCAACGTTTCTCTATGGAGAATGCTAAAGTTGTCATCACACCTTTACCTGGTCATTTGAATTTGACTAAGGAGATGTGTCCAAAGACACAAGAAGAGGAGGACAAGATGTCCAAGGTACCTTATGCTTCAGTTATAGGAAGCTTGATGTATGCTATCGTATGTACTAGGCCAAATATTGCACATGTAGTGGGAGTCATTAGAAGGTATATGAGTCATCCAGGAATTGAGCATTGGAATGCAGTAAAATGGATTCTTAGAGAGGTACATCCAGTAAGTGTTTACACTTTGGGGGCTCTACTACTGATTTGCAGGGATATGTTGACTTAGATTTGGTAGGGTACATTGATACTAGGTGAAGTACTACATGTTATGTATTTACTATCGGTGGGGCAATCGTGAGCTGGGTTTCTAGGTTATAAAAGGTTAACACTTTATCCACTATAGAGGCAAAGTATGTTGTTGCTACAGAGGTAGCCAAGGAGATGATATGACTTCAATTCTTCTTAGAAGAATTGTAACACCCTCAGAAGGATAATTATTTGTTTACAGATAGTTAGAGTGTCATTCATCTTACAAAGAATTTAGCTCTGTATTCAAAGACAAAACACATACAATTGTGGTACCATTTCATTAAGTTAGTTTTGGATGATAGATAGTTAAAGTTGGACAAGATACATACAGATGGAAATCGAACATATATGTTTACAAAGGTAGTAACAAGGGAGAAGTTGAATTCTCTTCAGCTTTGGTTGGTCTTCTTGACATAATAGAATAAACGAACAACTGAGTCTAGGGTGGTTTGATATATTCTAGTGGGAGCTATAGGTTTAGCAGTGCTATGATTAGTCTCCAAGTGGGAGGTTATTGTTGTGGAGTCTGATTAGTCTCTAGGTGGGAGATTGTTGTGATGTGGAGCCTAATCAAACTCAGAGGTTTATTCGTCATAGTTTTCTGCCCATATTATTTCTACGGGGTTTGGGGGTAGTGCCCCCAAGATAGGGTTAAGGGGTAGTGCCCATGCAGGCTAGGTGTGCTCCCTGTCACAGTATAGGGTGGGGTCAAGGGAAATGCCTTTTTGGGGGTTTTTGGGGTAGTGTCCTCAAAGCCAAAAATGCCTTTATATTATAAAAGGTGTCGGCTACTATTTTTCCTATTGGACGACTTATTCTAGCCCTAATTTTGTAAGCGACAAAAACTTGTATAAAAAGGCTTAGGGTTAGGGATTTCATAATGTAATGGTGATATTGTAGCTTCTTGCAACAATATTGAGCTGTAAGAGATTGCAGATTGTAATCACTAGATAATAATAATATTGGACTTAGTATTGGTGGATGTAGCCTAGGGATTGGGTGAACCACATTAAATCTTGATGTTTTGTGTTCTCTTTTATGTGATCTACTATTTTTTGGTATTGGTTATATATTTGCATGTAACTGTTATTTCTATTTGAGGTTTAATCCTAACGCCATGTATTCCTTCTTCCTAGTCTTCTTGTAGACTATTGAATCTAAAATCTTATCTGCTATCAGAGATGGAGCAGGAGTTGGATTCAGATCTACTATATCTTGTGTAACCTCTTGAAGTTTCTTATTAGCATCTTGAAGAGGTCCTTTGCATGAAATCAAATCTACAATATTGAAGATGGGTGACTACCCTATGTCTTCAGGGAGCTCAACTTTATAGGAATTATTAGCATACTTTGCAAGCATTTTACAAGGACCCAATCTTCTCATCTATAATTTGTGTGGTACATCTTTTTGCAACCTTTCTTTATTCAGATACACCATCACAAGATCCCCTAGTTGAAACTAAACATCCCTTTTTGATGCATCCACCTTTTGTCTAAGTTTTTCAACATTGTTAGTGAGATTCCTCCTTACACTTTCATGGACTTCCCTGATGGAGTGGGAAAATCATGTGCTTCATCCTTCAACTCTCTCAACTCAAATATCCCTCTAGGATGTAAAAAAAAGCAATTTCAAAAGGACTCTTACTAGTTGATCTATTCATTGTTTCATTTTAGGCGTATTCAACCTACCCAATGAGTTATTCCCATGTTTGACTATACTCCTTTGTGAGACACCTTAGCAAGTTTCAAAGACTCCTATTAATCACCTCTATTTGGCTATCTATCTATGGGTGATAGGCTAAGCCAAAAGATAAGTTAGTTCCAAGCTAACTCCACAGTCTCTTACAAAAGTGCCTCATGAATTTGGTGTCCTTGTCTAAAAAAATGCTCTTGGGAAGTCCATGAATCCTAACCACCTCTCTAAAAACCAAGTGAGCAATCTAAAAAGCATCATGTATGGTCTTTCAAGGGAAAAAATGGGCCATCTTACTAAATCTATCTACAATCACATAAATTCTATCATAACCTTGCCTTGTCTTTGGTAAACCAACTACAAAATCCATACTTATGCACTCCCATGGTCTACTAGGAATTGGGAGTGGTTGATAAAGACCGTCACTAGTAGATGTGTCCTTTTCCTTTTGGCATACCATACAATGTTCAACATACTTCCTAATATCTCTATTCATCGTAGGCCAAAAATAGAACCTAGTAACTAACACTTGAGTCTTGTTGACTCCAAAATGACCACTAAGTGCCCCATTATGCTTTTTCTGGATCAAATTTCCCCTCATTGACCCTATAGGAACACAAAGTTGACTCCCTTTAAACAATAAATTGTTCTGTGTTGTTTAATCAAAAAACTCAGCATGAAAATTGCCTTTTAACTCCTTTCATACCTTGTAGATTTAGCCAAAATCTTCATCATCATCATATAGGTCCTTGAAGCTTTCAATGCTTATGCTTTGGAGTTGAATCTATTGGACTGTGAGGAGTCTCATACTCAATGCATCAGCTACCTTATTCTACACCCCCTTCTTATGTTTGATGGTAAATGTGTAGGCTTGTAGATATTCTACCCATTTCATGTGCTTGCCACTGAGCTTATCTTAGGAGTTAAGGCAACTGAGGACTTGGTTGTTTGAGTATAGAACAAATTCTTTTGGAAGCAAATAGTGCCTCCATTTCCTTAGAGCTTGGACTAGGTCATATAACTCTAGGTCATATGAAGAGTACTCCTCTTTGCATCATCGAGCTTCTCACCTATGAAAAGCCACTGACCTTGCTTCTTGTCTTAGAACAACCCCAATAGCTACATTAATGGCATCACACTCCACTTGGAAAAGTTTCTCAAAACTAGGAAGTACTAGTGTAGGCAGTTCTGCTATCTTCCTTTTGAGTGCCTCAATACCATGATCAACTTGTGGGGTCCAATGGAGCCTTTTCTTCATTCCACCTTTGATTGTATCTAACATAGGAGCACATATGCCACTAAAATGTTTGATAAATTTTCTATAATATTGGGCCAAATCATGGAAGCTTCTTACATCTGATACAGTCTTGGGAGTAGTCAACTTAGAATGGCATCCACCTTGTCTTGGTCCATTTTCAAATTACCTTGAGACAAAACAAAACCAAGATAAACTAGCTCCTATTTCACAAAGTCACACTTCTCCAAGTTTATCATTAGATTTTCTTCATACAATCTCTTAAAAACAATCTATAAATGCTTGATATGCTCTGCTTTAGTTTTGCTAAAACTTAATATGTCATCTAGATATATAAGAGAAAACTTACCAATGTAATCTGCCAACACCTCATTCATCAGCCTCATAAAAGTAGATGGATCATTGGATAAACCAAATGGCATCACAAGCCATTCATATAAACCTTCTATAGTTTTAAAGGTTATTTTCCACTCATTTATCCTTATTTGGTGGTAGCCACTTTTAAGGTCTATCTTGGTGAAATATTTTGCTCCCCCTAAACAATAAATTAGGTCTTCAATTCTAAGTACTCAGAACCTATACCTAATGGTGATTCTATTAATTGCTCTAGAATCAGTACAAAATGTCCAAGTTCCTCCTTTCTTGGGTGCTAAAATAGTAGGGACTACACATGGGCTAATGCTTTTCCTAATTAGGCCTTGGTCTAGGAGCTCTTGGATTTGCTTGGAATTTTCCTCATTTTGTTGAGGGTTTAGTTGATCAATTGTATATTGTCTTTGATGTTACACAAATGTCATATCTTTACTAGTTATTAAATGCCAAGCTCACTTGGGTGATGAAGATAGTTTCTTGTGTTTGTCAAGCATTCTAATATTTTCCAAGTTCAGAAGATGGTGTCTACCAAGTTCACTTGGGTGTTGAAGAGAAGTTCACAAAAGTTGAGTATTAACTGAGCTCACTTGGTTGATAAAGGAAAGTTGGATGGAACCAGTACTAACTGAGCTCACTCAGTTACTAAAGGAAGTTTTTGAAGATGCAATGTTAATTGAATTTACTTAGTTAACACATGAAAATCATTCTAGCGTAGTGTCTACTGAGTAGGGTCGGCTAACAAAGGATTTTCTTGTTTTGGAATATTGAGTTTTATGGATTTGTTTGTTGGTTCTAGCTGACTAAGGAGATGAATAATAATTATTCTAAGTTGTATTCAAGCCAACTTGACAATGTCTATGGTATAAGTATAAGGTCAAGTTGAGGGTTGAACGTGTGTGAGAGTTTGGAAGATAAGAAGATGCTTAGAGGAAGCGAATTGGAGGAATAAGTATAATATACTTGTTAGGCAACAAAGATTAATCTGATCAAGAAGGATCAAGTTTTTGAGCTAGAATTGAGATCTAAAATCAGGAATATAGTTGCATCAAAAATCAATTCATATCATTTTTACTCTCTAATCATTGTAGTTGTGTATCAAATCTCTTAACATAGTTGTCTTAACAACTATTTTCCAAATCCTCTAACAAGGTGGTATTTCTAGATTGAAGTGTCTAAAGACCTCTAAAAAGGCCACTCCTAACAGGGTGATTAAATCCTCTAATAGGGTCACACATAATAATGTGTTTTTTAACCTTTAATATGGTTGGCTCCTAATAGGGCTCACTTTAGAAGAGTGAAAATCAGTAACTAGTTGCAATTGGTGGTTTTTCCCAAATTGGATTTTCACGTTAAATATTGGTGTCACTTGTGTTCATGTTATTTATTTTATGTGTATGAAAATAATTTAATTAAGGTTAATAATGATTAATATCTTAAGATCTACATGTTTAGTATTTTACAAGTGACATTTGATATTACAATGCTTGCGAAGTTAGAACATATTGTTAGTGTTAACCGAGTGCCTTTGTGTTAACTGAGTAACAACAATTTCAACAAAGTTTATGTTTTGTACTAAAATATATGGGATATAGGATTTATTTTAGTGGTAACTAATTCACCCCTTCCCTCTCAGTTACTCCTCTTATATTTCCAACAATTGGTATTAGAGCTTTTGGTGCTTGCACAAAAGGTTTCAATAACCTATGCTAAAGATCAGGATGTCTTACAAAAGAGAGATTCCCAAGTTGAAAAAAGATGACTTTAAGTCATGGAAAGAACTTATGAAGCTACATATAGTGACTATCAATAATTTAGGTTTGAAATATTTGAATGCTCAGTATAAGGCTCCTATTGGAACAATGATTGTGGAAAATATTGTTGAAAATAAGAATCATAATATCATGATGGTTTACATTGCATCAACTCTTAACTATGCTGAATTTGATGAGGTCAAAAGGTGTGCTACTACTCATGAGATGTGGAAAAAGCTAAAGGATATCTATGGAGGCAATGATAATGTAATAAGAGCCAAGGTCAAAAGCTTGAGAGGTCATTTTGATCAGATGAAGATGAGAGAGGATGAAAACATTGCAAAATATGTTGACAAAATCAAAGCTAGTGTCAGTGCAATCAAAGCCTTTGGAGGGACAAATGAAGATGTGAGAGTGATAAGAATGGTTCTCAAAAAACTTCTTCCTATCTATGCAATTAGAGTGTCATCTATTCAAGAGATGAGATGTGATCCAAATAATAAGATAACCTTGGATTCTCTAGTGGGAAGATTGACAACATTTGAGCTAGATAACTATGATAATTATATTCCTAGTTCTGGAAATCTTGAGTTTGCATTTGAATCTAAGTTGTCACTCAAGAATAAAGCTAAAAACTCTAAATACAAACAATCTAAAAGTGAAGAGGAAGACAATTTTGATAGTGATCTTGAATCCATTGAAGCATTGCTTGCAAGGAAATATCCCAAAGACAAAGGAAAGTAGAAAGGTAAAATTCCTCTAACTATTTTTCTTGTGAAGACGTTGGTCACATTGCTGCAAGGTGCCAAATAGAGAAGTCAAAGATGAAAAGAAGAAAAAAGTACAAAGGCAAGAAGGATTTCAAGAGCCACAAAGACTACAAGGAAAAAGGTAAGAAGTCTTGTTTCATGGCTAAAGATTCAGATAGTAGTGATGATGATGAGATGGTCTATATTGTTGTAAAAGATGAATTTGATAATGAAGAAGATAAAATGACACTTATTTCTCATGTTAGAAAAAATGATAAATGGATTGTTGATAGTGGTTGTTCTAATCATATGATTGGTGACAAAACAAAGTTTGAACATATGGAAAACTATGATGGCGGAAATGTAAGATTTGGAAACAATGAACCATGTTGTATAAAAAGGAAAAGGTTATATTTCTCTAACCAATGAACTCGGATGTGCTGATGCTTAATGGGTTGAAGAATTGAAACATAATTTATTATGTCATAATTGAATAACATTGGACTCAAGGTAGAATTCATTAATGGGAAGGCCAAGCTGCTAGATGAAAAAGTAAATATAGTTGGGTCTGGTAACCAACCAAGAGGTAACTTATTCTATCTAGATCTTAGTGAAAATTCATGTTTCATTACTCAAGTAGAAGAAAGTTGGTTATAGCATAAAAGGTTATGTAATGTGAAATTTGATAACCTAATCAAGATAAGCAAAAATAAGAGAGTAATAGATATTCCTAATATGAGGAAACTTGATATGGGTCTATGCAAAAGTTGTCAAATTGGTAAGATGGGCAAGACAAGTTTCAAGAGCAAGAACTATCATTTTGAAGAAGTCTTGGAGCTGGTTCATACAGACCTTTGTGGACCTATTGGTGTCAAGAGATACAATGGAGATAAGTACTTTATTTTATTTTTTGATGATTATTCTAGGATGCACCAACAATGTATCTAAAAGATAAGTCTGAATATTTTCAGAAGTTCAAGTGTTATCTGACTAGAGTTGAGAAGGAAATAGGAAAGAAGCTGAAATGTTTGAGATCAGATAGAGGAGGTGAATTCATTTCTAATGAATTTAATAATTTCTACACTTAAAGAGGAATCAAAAGAAAAGTATAATCCCTTGGTACATCGCAACAGAATGGTATAGCAGAAAGAAGGAATAAATCAATCATGGATTGTGCAAGAACCTTGACGATAGAAAATAATGTTGTAATCAAATACTAGAAGGAAGCAATCAGTACAATAGTTTATACCTTGAACATAGTACAACTAAAGAAAGACTCAAATCAAACTCCTTATGAATTATGGTATGTCTATAAACCCAATGTAAGTTGCTTGAAGTTATTTGGTAGCAAATGTTATATTTTAAAGGAGCCTAGGAAAGGTAAATTTGATGTCAAAAGTGACGACGACATATTCCTATGGTACTTCAATAGAAGTAAAGCATACAAATGTTGGAATCTAACCAGTCATAATATTATAGAAAGTTCACATGTGAAGATTGATGAGTTTGCAGAAAAGAGTGAAGAAGAGAGCATCAAAGAACCTAAAGATTATAGAAAGTTTATTTACTTTGAACCTAATACATTTCCTAATCCAATTAGAAGTCAAAAGACTTCAACTCCTGAGTCCCCAAAATCTCTAGAAGCACTTGAGTTGTAGTAAGTGTAACCCAAGTCACAGTCAAAGGCTACTGAGTTACAACCAGTGCAACCCGAGTCCAAATTTGAAGGACCCAAGTCATAGATAGTGGGACCCATGCATGATGCAAAAGATCATGGTGAGGCAAGTGGAACAAGTTCTAAATCCAAAGTACTTGTATTAGGAAGATATGTTAGAAGGCACCATGCACTTGAGAAAATCATTGGAGACAAGTCATATTGTACAATGACAAGGAAAAAATTAAAGGGTACATGTTACTTATTGAATTTAAACCTAGAACAGTTAAAGATGCTTTGGATAATGAAAGTTGGATTGGAGCAATGGATGAAGAGATAAAACATATAAAAAGGAACAATACCTGGACTCTTGTTCCTAAACCCAAGGACACAAATTTAATTGGCACAATGTGGGTTTTTAGAAATAAGTTAAATGAAGATGGAGAAGTTTCAAGAAACAAAGCATGGTGACTATGCAAAGGTTATTTTCAAGAGGAAGGCATTGACTATGGTGAAACTTTTGCTCCTATTGCAAGATTAGAAGGTGTTAGGACCTTACTTTCTTATGCTACATATAAAGGATTTAAAGGGTATCAAATGGATGTGAAATCTACACTCTTTAATAGAATTCTTGAAGAAGAAGTTTACATAGAACAACCTGAAGGTTTTGTAGATCCTAGCAAAAAGGATATGGTTTGTAAATTGTACAAAGCATTGTATGGTCTCAAGCAAGCTCCTAGAGCTTGGTATGAAAGACTTCATAATTACTCGATGAAGATGGGTTTTCAAAGGACAAATGATAACAATGTCTTATACATCAAAGAAGGACCAAACAAGAAGATTGTGTTAGCATAAATCTTTGTGGATGATACATTGTTTACTGGAAATGATGATTTGTGCAAATTTTTTTTAGAGGAAATGAGTAAGGAATTTGAGAAGTCAATGTTTGGAGAAATCAATTCTTTGTTGGCTTGCACATTCAACAGAAGAAAGATTTTATCTACATTACTCAATCTAAGTATATCAAGGAGATACTGAAGAAATTTAGAATGGAGGATTCAAGACCAGTTGGAACACCTATTTCTACTGGACATAAGATTTCCAAAAATGATGATTCCAAGGAGGCAGATTAAAGAACATACAGATGAATGATTGACAAAATTTAGTATGTTGTACATACTAGGCCTGATATTGCTCTTGCAGTTGGTATGGTGGCAAGATTATCAACAAATCCTAGAGAATATCATATGATGGGAATAAAGAGAATCATAAGGTATCTAAAGGGTACTGAAGACTATGGATTATGGTACAAGAAAGGAGGCAATTTGGATTTGAAAGCTTTCACTGATGTAAATTGAGCAAGAATTATTGATGAAAGGAAGAGCACTAGTGGTGGATCATTCTTTCTTGGTAACAAACTACTATCTTGGACAAGTAAGAAGCAAAATTGCATTTCTCAGTCTATAGTAGAGGCAAAGTATGTTGCAACAGTAGAAAATTGGTCCAATGTTGTTTGGTTCAAGCAACTATTGGTAATTATGAAGGTAGAAATCAAGAATCCAGTGGTTATCTTCTGTGATATCACAAATGCAATTAATATATCAAAGAATCCTGTGATGCATACCAAGACCAAGGACATTGCAATAAAATATCATTTTCTGAGAGAATTGGTACAAGATAAAGAGGTAAGATTGGAATATGTGAATACTAAAGAGAAAATTGTAGACATATTCACAAAGCCATGACCTAAGGATGCATTTTTGTATTTTATTTTTAAGGGGTAAAAACTTTTGACCTGGAGCTATGAACCAGTGAAACCACAAATGGGGGACCTCATCTGCATTAGACTTGAACCTTGATGGCAAGGATAACAACTCAACAACTTAATCATCACAACATGCCACTATTGGTAAAGAATGCATTTTTGTATCTAAGAGGTAAGTTAGGGGTTATTCCCCTATCTGAAGCTCACTAAATGAAGTTTAGTGATGCACCAACCAGAGCATGTTAAAGATCAATCAAGTTGATGTAGTAATGAAAGAGCATATTGCGTATAAATCTGTACATTAGGTACATTTAAATATTATCTTTGGCATAAGATGTCAAAGAGGGAGAGTTTGTGTGTGTCATATCACATAAGTTTTGTTTGAAAAAAAAGAACTTGGTCTGATATCAAACATCAAGAGTTTGGTATCAAAAGAAGATGTTGAAGATAGAGTTTGCTGACAGAGGGAGAAATTGAAGTCAGAAGGAGTTCATAGTAATAGAGGGAGTTCTTGTAGATGAGAATCATAATGAAACTAAGGATATTTTCCTTACTTTATTTTTCTCTAAAATTCCATTGTATTATGACATGTTGTGTTGCCATCAATGCCAAAGAGGGAGATTGTTGATCAATTGTATATTGTCTTTGATGTTACACAAATGTTATATCTTTGCCAATCAGTGTATGCTAAGCTCATTTAGGTGATGAAGATAGTTTCTTGTGTCTATTGAGCATTCTAGTGTTTGGCAAGTTCAGAAGATAGTGTCTACCAAGTTCACTTGGGTGTTGAAGAGAAGTTTGTAGAAGTTGAGTATTAATCGAGCTCACTTAGTAGAAGTTCATAGAAGTTGAGTATTAATCCATTCTATTTTGAAACCTGTGGGATAAACTAGGGCATGGGTCAAACCCTTCTTCTCTACAATCTGGAACTTGTCCTTTAGAATTTTGTTCTCACACAGTTTGTCATAGGCTTGGAATATATCAAGATCACCTACTACTCCTATCTTGCAGTTGTAACACTTTCTGACATCCTGTACCATGACAACTTTTGATGGAATAATGGAAAATGCGCCAACAAGATTATTTTTATAGGTAACTTTAGGGATTGGCCTAAACTCAAGTTGTTTGACCTCATTACTGACTAGCTGGACCTCATGACTTTCCTTTCCCTTGGGGTTCATGGAACTAGAAGCCATTATATCGATCTAGGGTTTCAAAATGTTAAAAATTTAACACTTCATAGCTCGACACTTGATAAATACCTTAGATCAACAAAAATGATGTTGAATCACTATTGAAATCGATGTAAATGGATTTAAGGTTGCTGTATGATCACTTCTGCACTCTTCTCATCTTTCCTTTGTGTTCGAATGGCATAAAAATGATCAAAAATTAACCTTATACCTTTCAAAACCTAGCATTAAATGCTTAGTGCATAGAACTATGAACTCCGTACTTGAAGGTTTCAACATGACTCAGCTTCTATTGGATTTCCATTACTCGGCTTCCACTAGATTTCCACTTCACTCGACTTCCATTGATATTTCTCAACTTGACACTAACCATCAACTCGGTTGCTACTAACTACTCGACATCCACTAGAACTTTGCTCGACATCTTCAAATTTTGACTTGGCATGTTTGCTTATACTGATTTCTTCTTTGCAGTACTTCTTTGTCTTGGGACTGATGTATGATATAACTATGTATACCAGCCCCATACACCTATCATGCTTAGTTGGATTAGATGTGATCACTTGGCCTCTTGGGTGAAGTGATCCCTCCATTTGATGTGCTGCACTCATCTTTCTTCTTCCAAGTCTTTTTCATTTGCCCTCTAATTTGTTCAACATCTACCTTCTCTTTTCCTTTGTTGACTTTTGACTTGGGTGCCTTTGACTTTGTTGGGAAATACCTACTGATATGACCAGTCTTCAAGCAACTAAAACATGTGGTTTGGCTTAACCACCTACTATAGTTCCCTCTAAAATGTGTTCTTATGCAGTTTTCAGGAATGTGTCCATACTCCTGACAATAATGACAACTATATTTGGTGTTATAGTCGCAATTGCAGTGGTGACCATGTTTATTTCCCTTTGTAGGTTGATTGGGCATCCACATAGGCTTTGATCTGCATTCAAATGCTCTATGTCCATATTTCTTGTAGTTGTAGCAGTGACCATCAAATCTTGGTGTTCTCATGGTCTTAAAACTGCATTCATGTGCTTGATGTCCTTGCTTTTTGTACTTGTGATAAAAGCTTGCATTTTTAGGCTTATCATGCTGATGGCCATCCTTGCTCCTGCATACATTATAGGTATGTCCCTTTTTACCACAAAAATGATAAGTAGGTTTAGTATTCTTACCTTTGTTACTCATTTCTTCTACAGTCTTGGATGATTCTCCTTATTCAATGCTGGTGTAACCAAGTCCCGAAGTATCATTACTAGCCCTTGGTGATTTCAGTAATTGCTCAAAGTACTTGATAGCCTCATTGGGCTTGTTGAAGCTTTCTGCTATCTCCTTCTCTCTCCTTAATTCATTCTACAATTGTTTATTTTACATTCTCAAGGTGGAGAAGCATTCATCATTTGACTTAAGGTGTCTAGTTGCATGTTTGAGATTCTTTCAAACTCAATTTTCTTCTCCTCTAGTCTATTGGTAAGATTTCTCTTGTCATCTTGTATCATAGCCTTATCTTCAATGGCTTTCTTCTTCTGTTTAGTTACTTCACAAAGCATTATGGCTTGTGATTCTCGTTCAAGCTTGAGTATTCTGATTTCTTCTGCTGGAGATCTGTTCTTCTCCATTGATTCTGCTATTGCTGCATCAAATTCCTTGGAATCTCTATTGGTAAACACTTGTGTGGTCTCAATCTCCTTGTAGTGTGTGTCAATTTTAGCTATGGCTATATCCTTCCTTCTTTTCAAGGACTTTCTCAATTCCTCTATGGCTTCCTCCAATTTGTGCAAAGCAAGATGCACATCAATCACTTGATTGTCTATGATCTTCCCAAGTTTGAAGACTTCCATCTTTAGATCTTTTCTCTAAGCTGTTAGGCTTCTCCTTGTGAGAACCTTAGCTTTGATACTAATTGTTGAAATATTCAAATGGGAAGAGTACTTCTGGGGGGGGGGGGGGGGGGTGAATCAGAAGTAATACATTTTATCCATTAAAACTTTTAACTGAAAGTAAACTACATGCATATAAACATATCAAATAAACATGAAGTAAACACATGCAAGTAAACACATGACACCAAAAATTGGTAACCCAGAAACCCTCCAAGAATAAGAAGGTAAAACTAGGGTGGGGATGATACCCACAAAATCACTGCAACAATAATTGTTTGACCACTTCTGATGGTCTACCCTGTGAAAGGCCTGCCTTGTTAAAGGCTTTACACCATGTCAATAGTGACCTAGCTAAAGGATTTACAAACACTTTACATGAAGTGTCACCCTATTAAAGGATTTAGTCACCTCTTCAAGGATCTACAAAATAGCTATTAAGCTAACCTATCATCATAGGATTTTCACTATCTAATATAATTGTTAGAGAGTATTAGAAATCCTTGATCTGATTGCTTACAATCTTTAATTGTTGATTTTAGGCACTTGATCTGCTCAATTCTGATGTGATCCTTGCTTGATCTGATAGCTGTTCATAGCTCTTGTATTGTTTTGATCAAATGGATGTGTAATTGCTGCTCAATTCACTAAGTCTGTGATGCCCCTGTTGTTTGCCCTGTTTTGCAATTTTGCTATCTGTTTAGCAACTTCCTTAACTTCTATTCAACAACATGAAATCATGGGGTCTAAGCCTTCTTATAAAGACTTTGTAGACTTAGGGTTAGGTATGGATATATGATTCATATAATTTCCACTTATTCCTTGCACTTTTCTCATTGGTTGCATGCCTTCTCCATTTTTCTTATTGGCTGCATACTGATTGCATAGGAAATATAAAAGATTCATTCTTATCCTTATTATGCTTCAAAATCCTTCTATGTCAACTCAAAAAATGGTTTACATCTAAGTTTGTGAAGCCACAAACTCATATGCTGATTCTGAGTTACTCGACACATACTGGATTACTAGTGCTTGGCACATGTTTGATCCTAGTTTTCTCGGCACCTATTACATTCTATCTTGCTCAGCACATGCATAGTTCTGGCTCACTTGGCACATGAAGGATTTTGATTTTCTTGACATCAACTATGACTCAACACCTATATATCACTTGACACCTGTATAATACTCGGCACCTGAAGTCATTTGACACCTATTGGAATTTTGGCTTGGCACATACTATGGCTCAACATACATAGTGTACTCGACTTCTATGTAGAAAGTGGTTAAGTGTGTTGACACTCAAATGTCAAAACCAAACTAAGACAAAAAAATAAGTATAAGGACAAGTTGAGGATTGATTATGTGTGAGAGTTTGGAAGATGAGAAGATTCTTAGAGGAAGAAAATTGGAAGGATAAGCATAATATCCTTGTTGGGTAGCAAAGATTAATTTGATTAGGAAGGATCAAGTATTCGAGCTAGAATTGAGATCTGAAATCAGCAATACAATTGCATCAACAATCAGGTCATATCATTGTTACTCTCTAACTATTGTAGTATTGTATCAAATCTCTTAACAGAGTTGGCTTAACAACTAATTGCCAAATCCTCTAACAAGGTGGAATTTCTAGATTGAAATATCTAAAGACTTCTAACAAGGCCACTCCTAATAAGGTGATTAAATCCTCTAACAAGGTCACACCTAACAGTGTGTTTTGTAACCTTTGACAGGGTTGGCTCCTAACAAGGCTCACTTCAGAAGAGTGAAAATTAGTAACTAGTTGCAATTAGTGGTTTTTCCCAAATTGGGTTTCCATGTCAAATCTTGGTGTCACTTGTATTCATCCTATTTCTTTTATGTGTATGAAACTAAGTTAATTAAGGTTAATCATAGTTAATATATTAAGATCTACATGTTTATTATTTTTTGAGTAACAATTGATATTATATTGCTTGCCGAGTTACAACATATTGTTAGTGTTAACCGAGTGCCTATGTGTTAACCAAGTAACAACAATTTTAACAGAGTTTATGATTTGTATTGACATCTAAGGGATCTAGGATTTATTTTAGTGGTAATTAATTCACACCTCCTCTCTCAATTACTCCTCTTATATTTCCAACATGTTCATCTTATAGGCAATCTTTTTGGGAAGGGTAGCTTCTGGTATAAAGTCTATTTGGTGGCTAATAGGTCTCTTAGGAGGTAGGGTGGTTGATTGTCCATAATTAACAATAACTATGTACTCTTCAAGAAATTCTTGTACTTACCTTAGCATCTCTATTTTCTTGATAGTAGTTTCATCTTTAGGTTTCAAAACCAATGCAAACCCAACTCTATCTCCTTCCTCTAGGGTCTTTAAGAACTCTTTCTTGCCAACCATGAGCACACTTAGACTTGAGGTCTTCATCTCTCCTTCGTCTATCAAGGACTAAATCTTGAAAGTCACCCCATGCTTCTTGAATGAGTAGGCATTTTTGGTTCCATCATGTATGGCTTGGTAATCAAGTTTCTATGGCCTTCCAAGTAGAAGGTGGCATGCATCCATGGGAAGAATATCACATAACAATCTATCCTTGTATTTCCCTATGGTGAACTCTACCCATAAGAATACATTTTCCTTCATTGAGCCATGTGACCTTATATGGGTTGACATGTGGGATTCTTTTTAGATTCAGCTTGCTAACTACCTCTTCACTGATTATGTTATCAGTTGAGCCTGAGTCAATGATGACTCTATACACCTTCCCCATGATTTTGCATCTAATTCTAAAAAGTGCCCTTCTTTTATTGGATCCTTGATTAGTTTTCTTCTTATCATCAAGTTATGCCCTTCCTCTGATTCTAAAGGTACTTCAAATTGTTTTCTTCTATTGTTAGACTCTTCTTGCACATAGTTAACCATTTTTGTGCTTCCTTGGGAAGTTGAGCCTTTTTCAGGGCACCTATATGTAGGGTTTCCTAACTAATTGCAATGGTAGCACTTCATGGTGGTAAAGTAGGATTCTCTTCCTTAGTTTTTGCTCATTACTCTCCAACTAGTGTTAGAGCCTCCACCTCTACTAAAACTTCCTCTTCCTAAACTTCCTTCTTGTTGTTTAGTCAACTTGCTATCTCCTTATGGCCTAGAATCTGATCCTCTTCCACCATAGCCTCTTTGACCTCTTCCATCTTTGTCCCAACCCTTGCCTCTAAAGTTTGTGTATGCCTTCTTCTCTTACACTTTAAGAGCGAGTTGGAAGCATTAATGGACTATTGTAGGAGTCCATAGGCAGATCTCTTCTTTTATGTTACATTTCAAGCCCCTAGGTACCTATTGTCACAAAAGCTTGCACCCTTATCCAAAGTATTATGTAAGGAAAACCTTGTGAAACATGGAAACAACCTCCAAGTTGTGGGACTTGAACTATGAGGTTGAGTCTCTGGAGAAGGCCGACTTCCTCTACTATTAGGATGCACTTAAACTATTCTTGAAGAGAAAAGAGAGAAGGAATACATGAAAGTAACTACCTAATCTATTTTTAAAAGGTGATGCACCAAAATAAGGTGTTTAGACCAATCTCTATCCATACATGCACAATGCTATTATTATGACAGTCCAAAGATATACGGATTCAAACTTTCTTTAATCTGTAAACTACATAAAGACTAGACAACAAAATGAGTGACACAAGAAAAATTGCTTTGCTTCTTATCATTCATGAGCCAAAGAGATAAACAAAATGTAGATTATAGATATTCATAGTACATCAAAGAGAGGTAGGCAAGCTTGCACAGTACGGTGACAATTGAAAGAGATAAGGCAGAAAGTCATATAATTCAAAGGAAAATAGGGAATTTTACAATAGCATGCCAAGGCAATACTAGGGAAAACAAAGAAGATCTGACCCCAAGAAGGAGTACAATATTTTTCATTATAGTGCTAACATAACTTGGATAACATCCATCATAAGATAAAAATCAACCACTACAATCAAATCTTCAGAGAATAATCACTACAAAACTGAAAAGATTTGACTATTGCATAAATCCATACATGAGAGGATCACTTCTTCACCAAAAAAATCTCTGAGAGGTCAGGAGCAATGGCCATTTAATATATGACTGAATGAATGGATCAATAGATGGCAGTGGAGTATCTCTTTGCACTTATTAAGTGTAGGGATTAATGAAAGTGGTTGCAGGAGTTCGAAAAGATCAGATCCATCATTCAAGGAATTGTTTCTGCTACCACCAACTTCTGAATCGATCGTGACTCTTGGTCAATTGAGGTTTAACCATCAAGTCTTGTTGTATGTACCAAAAATTTCTTACCATTATGCCACTCTATCAGCAGTTCAATCCTTATGCCTTGCATTTGACCATTCATGATCGCAGCCTCATCACCACCTTCCTTTAATAACCATTACTACTTGCAAAACATTGACCCATTGATCATTATTGCCTCATAACCTGCTCTTAGCATTCTTTACTAACCTCTGCAACCTTGTGAAGGTTGAGGTTGGACCATATCCACACCATCGCCACTTTAAATCAAGGTTTCCTCCCAACCTTTGCAACCAAGTGAAACAAAGGGAACCGCTCAATCACAAATCAAAACTTAGCCATTTCTTGACTTGTGATGATCATGTGCTGGCTGTAGATCTGGATGATCTAATGGTGCAAGATATGTCTTTGAAGCACTATAGATTTTCCTTTTCCACACTATCGTAGCTTAAACCAGAGCATGTCAATATCATCATGTGATCAGGAAAAAACAAAGCAAAATGCACTTTCACCACCTTGACCCTAGTTGACACTCAACAAACTGTGATAATGTGAATCACATAGTCGCCACTTAAAACATTCCAAGGCATAATATAAAATATAACCAATGCTTAATTTGAAACCTTAGGTGACTATTGGGTGAATTATCATTTAAATTTGATTTTCTAGTGAGAGGGTATTTTGATTAACATTTCTGGTGACTCGGAGGGGATGCAAGCCTACTTAGCACATGACCAATGACCATCAAAGATCCATTGGGCTATGGAGTTCCTAAAACCATAAAAATCATCAAATCCATCATTTTTGCTACATTTTGAGCCATAACATGCCTTCTTCCTTTGCAACTTGCAAACTTAGAATCAAAACACTCTACTACAAAACAAAACATGTTCCCATGCACTTCTTGGAAAATAAGAAAGAATAGGAAAGAAAAACTATTTTGACTATGTATGTGAATATTAATTTCAATCTAAAATAGGGCTTAAGATTTCACCATTGGGCCTGCTCAATTGAAATGCATTGGCTTGCTTACAACTGATGATCACATAGGGGCCACTCCATAAGGCATCAAATTTTGAATGTCTCCTTGCCTTTTCTTTGTTTGCATCCCATTTCAACACAAGATCACCTTCCTTGAAACTTATGGCCTTAGCCTTCTTGTCAAAGCTCCTTTTCATTTGTTGTTGATGTATCCCTAAGGTTTGTAATGCTTGACCTCTTTTTTCCTTTAGCTCCATTAGATCTACCATTCTTACAGATGTAACATCATTTTCAATTAATTCCAGCTTATGAGCCAACTCAAGGGTGGAAAATCTAATGAGATAGGAAGCCTAGCTTCCCTACCATATACCAACATGAAGGGAGAATTTCCTACAGCTCTCTTGGGTGTTATTCTATCAGTCCACAGGGTAGTTTTCAATCTCTAGTTCCAACACCTCTGACTATCTTCAGTAGTTCTCTTGATGATCCTGATCAAATTCTTATTGGATGACTCGTCCAAGCCATTACCCAAAGGGTGATAATTAGAGGATGTGCTGAATTAAATACCATGATCAAGTTCCATGTACAAATCTAAGCTCCTACGAATGATTTAGCATTATCTAAAATAATATTTGAAGGGGCACCAAACCTAGGCACAATTCCATCAGGGAATTCAACGACTAAAGATTCTATGGCATCCTTTAGTGCTATTGATTCTATCCATCTGGTAAACTAATTTTTAGTAGCTAGAATCCATTTATGACTAGAGCTAGAAGGAGAATTGATGGGACCAATAAAATCCAATCCCCATTGAGAAAATTTTTGATCATCCTAGATAGGATGAAGTGGAAGGGCTGCAAGTCTCTGCTTACGCAAGAAGAAAGCACACTTCTCACATTTCCTTACATGTTTGTGGTAATCATGGAACAAGGATGGTCAATAGTAACTGTCTCTCATAATATTCATTGTGGTAGTTTTTACTAAAAAGTGACTACCATCGGGCCATCATGAAGCTCTTTTATCATTCTCTTTGCTTGATCCACATTAACGCATCTTAACAAGGCTCCATTGAAGTCTCTTCTAAACAAAACACCATCAATTACATAGGGGATGGACTACAGCCTAAACTATCTTTTTTTGGCTTTATCTAGTCCTTGGGGATATCCATTTCCAACTAAGAAGGTCTTTATGTCATCTACTCAACTCCTCAAATTGTCATTTCTTGCCTCCTATTGTTCTATCATTATCAAGGCAACTTACTTGTTAAGCTTATGAGATGAGATCATCTATTTGCACAATCCCTTCCCCTTTATTAGTTTGGTAATCTGAATATCTACATTATACTCCATTAACTTGGTGATCCAACCAACTCTTTTTTTACTAATGTCTTTGCTTAATTGGAAGTCCTTAACACTTGCGTGTGGGACCGACAAATAGATTTTTTTATGAGATAGTAGGTGTCTAAATTTCTTCAAGGCTCTTATGACTACAAGAGCTTGCTTTTCCACATAGCTATACTTATTTTCATACTCTTTCAATCCTTTACTAAAAAAAGTAATAGGTTGTTCTTCATTTTTATCATTTAATAGCATCAAAATAATAGAAATACTTAATTCACCCCCCAAAGTATACAGAATAAAATCTTTATCAAAATTTGGATTGATAAGAGTAGGGGTTGAAGCCAAGGCTCATTTGATCTCTTCAAAAATTGCATTCCCTTCCTTGGTCCATGAGAAGGCCATATTATATTTGAACATAGCTGTAAGAGGTTTCACCATGGTTGTTAGGTTAGGAATAAACCTTCTCACAAAATTTATTCTACCTAGAAAACTTTGTAGACCTTTCTTCTGACTAGGAAGAGAAAGGGCACGTATTGCCTTAGTTCTTTTTGGATCAATAGTTAGACCCTTCTTAGATACAATATGTCCTAATAACTTCCCTTGTTTGGTGGTGAAGACACACTTGCTTGGATTTAGAGACACCCCATACTCTCTACATCTTGTAAAAACTTGTTTGAGATGATCAAAATGTTATGCTACATCTTTAGAATATATTGTGATATCATCAAGGTAAACCAACGCAAATTTTTCAATCATTTTTTTGAAGGCCATCTCCATTTCCTTTTTAAATGTGGCACTTGAATTTGTTAGTCCAAAATGCATTTTTCGATAGGCATAGGTACCCCATTTGGTAGTGAAAGAAATTTTGTATCTGTCAGCTTCCTTGACTAACACCTGATTATAACCCGAGAATCCATCCAAGAAGGAGAATCTCTCTAAACCAATGACCTTGGACAATATTTTCTCCATGGAAGGGAGATGATGATGATCTTTGAGGGAGGCTTGGTTAAGATCCCTAAAATCTATGCACAATCTAATTTCTTCATTCCTTTTCCTAACAAGGATAAGGTTTGCCATCCAAGAGGAGTGTTTGATAGGGAAAATAATATTGGCTTCAATCAATTTGGACAGTTCATTTCTCATTAGCGGTTCAATCTTGGGATTTACTAGTCTATTTTTTTGCCTAGCATGCTTGACATTATCCACTAGATCTATGGTATGTTGAAACAGACTAGGGTTAGACCCCCTTAAATCATCATATGTCCAAGAAAATATATCATTAAATTCTTGACACAGACGGAAAAAAACTTTCTTTCTTAGCTTTAGGACATACCTTTCCCATGTTTAGCATCCTTCCATTAACAACTATGATTGGCGCATGGTCTCCTTTTTTTGCAGCAAAATTCATACCTCTTTCCCTCACTTGGTCCTTAGGATTGAAGAAACTCTCTAAGGTAATAAGACCCTTAGGTAACTTTTTGGAGCTGAGGTTGATGATTTGATCACCATACTAGCCATTTAATCTTAATTTATTTCTATTTGAGAACTCTATTTCATTCTACAAGAAACTCACAATTTATGCATCAGATTCAAAGACTTGCCAATTGATATCATTATCAGGAATACCACCATTTTAATCTTCTACCTCTTCTCATCTTTGAGGCTCCTTGGGACATCATAAGATGCATCCACTACCACAAGTCTATCAGCATGTATATTTTCTTTTCTAGGAATGCTTTGAATATTAAATGCACTGAACCCTTCAAGCAAATCCCATACCCTATGTTTGTAAGATTTGAGCAAACCATTCTTAGTAAGATTTTGATTTCTCACTTGATTTACCACCAACTCACTATCTTTGTATACACTTAATGCTTGAATTCCTCTCTTTTGAACAAGTAAGAGATCTTGAATCAATGCTTCATATTAGACCCCATTATTGGTACAACTAAACTGAAGCCTAAATGAGAAATAGTACCTTTCTAATGCAAGAGAAATCAACATAACACCAGCCTCTGATCCATTTTTATTTCTTGACCCATCAAAGTACATGCTCCATATCCCACTTATATCTTCTTTGGTTTTCATTAAGTTGGGGATTGGAGTACCCTTTTCTGATATATAATAGGTACAAAAGCCTGTCTCTAAGGTTTCTAATATAGGATCAAACTGATATGTATTGTCCCATTCATCCAAGAGGAAATTAGGTATCTCAGCTAAAGAAGTGGTAGGATCATTCACTATATCATCTTCATCTATTTCTAGGATGGTAAAATTCATATTAATGAGATTGGGAGTGTAGGACTCAATATAATGGAGGGCTAATGGTTCTGCTTTGATTGAAGCTTTGGTTCCATATCTAGTTCTAAAAAACATATATGACTAATCAGAAGATATGTAACCACCTATCTGAGCGGTAAAATCCCTTGAAAGATAAATGGAAAAGTGTGGGTTAACCTCAACAGTTGATATATCTTGAACTACAGTACAACTTGGGCATGCATGTAGGGCCATCTCAACATTTCTAAGGATTCTAATAGTCTTGACGGTACTACAATCTAACTGCAACACATCTTTAACAATGGGTTCATATTTCACCTCTAAAATATTAATGAAACACTTGGACATTGTTGTGGTTTCACAACACACACCCCATTTTTCTTAGAAATGGGGACCACCTACTTAATTTTTTTAGCTTTCTAGATCCCTAATCTAGGGTTCAAGTATTTTCTAGGGTTTTTTCCTAATGTTTTTGGCTAATCTGGGTCAGTGCCTAAAAACCTAGATTTTGGAAACTAGGATTCTGAGGGAGAAAGTCAAAATTTTAAAGGATAGAGGTACACCTGGCACACCTCACCAGGTGCACTAGTGCACTAGCAAATCAAGGAAAGCACTTCAATCTTCGAAGTGCATAGTTGTGCAGCTATGCAGTTGTGCAATTGCGCACCTCCAAGAGGTGCACTAGATCCTGGGCCTATAAATCCCAAGACCCCCCACCCCTCACCTTTATTTTTCACTCTGAGCTCCAATCCCCCGCACCAGTGTAAATTCTAAGGTGTGCTGCTATGCCTAATCTCTCCTCTACCACCTGCAGACACGACACATTAAAAAAAAAAGAAGGTATAAGGTGCGCACCTTGGGCACCTCCTGAGGTGTGCAAGGTGCACACCTTGTTTTTCATTAACTAAACTAATAAAAATGAAAAAAAAGACCCCTAAGCTAGGTCTTCACTTAATATAAGGTGCACAGTTGTAAACCTATCCAAGGTGCATTGCTGTGCACCTTATGCTAAGGTTAAACACTCCCTGTGCATCATAAAGGTGCACATTTAGCACACCCCATGAGGTGCACTAGGTGCACACCCTTTCATTTTTGCATGGACTTCCCTTTAAGATTGTAAAGGTGTGTAGCCTGCGTACCCCATGAGGAGCACTAGGTGCACACCATTATTTTTCAAAGCTTTGCTAAAGAAAAAAGCACAAATAGTGCACCTCTTTTTTTCTTTCAGAGGGTTTTTAGGAGTTTTTAATATTTTTAGTTAGTTTTGGTAAATTAGGGTTTTGGGTTATTTCTTGTCATCATTAGAGTTTGTCTTAATTAAGTTTTTTCCACCTCCAAACTAATGGATCTTGATTTTGTGTAGATTGAATGGCTTCTTTTTCATCCTCCCTTATTGCAAAGATGACTCCAAAACCTATGGTTTTCAAGTTTCAAGGTGTTCTAGCAAAATCAAGCTTTGAGGATGAATATTCAGAGATCCAGGACATTGAACTTGACCATATTGACTGGAATGCCTTCCTAGTGTTGTATAACAAACCTATGGAGAGGTCCCTAATGATATCTACTCTTACATGATTTGGACTAGTCAACACAGTGTCACACCCAGTATCAGTAAAATCCTCAAAGTTGATCATGGCACTAGTGGAAAAATATGTCTCCAAAGAAAGGGTTGTGAAAAGCATGACTGGAGAGATTGTGTTAGATCTAAGACCTAAGAACATAGAAAAGGTATTCCATCTTCTAAGAGCAGATTGGTAAATCAGATTGACCTATCACCAGGTGGAAAGATGGTATAGAGAACATGGAGAGGAAGCATTTGAAATCATCCAATCCTCGTATCTCATTGAGAAAACTCCTTTTGGACATAAAGCAGGCAAAGTGGACATGAAAAGGGGCTATATGAAAGATGATATCAGATATTCTATAATAATTTTGATTAGAGTCATGGGGTTACTGACATCAAGACACTTGAACATATGGATGGTACACTTCATTGAGACCATCAGAACAACAAAGATGCCAATTGATTGGGCTTCGATTCTTTGTGAGAACTTGGATGAGCAACTAGTGATAGTTAAGAACACCATAAGTTCTATATGACATTCTATTTGGTGTTCTTGTTAGCTACGAGAAAAATAGACTATCCGAGATTGTTCAAAAAGGGCAAAATGCAAGATGCAAATGCATGATCCTATATAGTATACCCCTAGTTGGTAAAGAAAAAGCTTCCAGAGCACAACAAGGAATACAAAATAGTGAATGATGCCTTTATTTTTGCAATTATCTAGTTCATTGAAGGGGATTATGCAAAAAGGATGTTAGATGAGCCGACAACAAAGATTTCAGAAATCAATGCCTATTACATCCAATATAGGACATTCACTTATTTGAGGGTAGTGGGTATGACTATCAATCCAAAGAAGCTCCCTAGGTATCCATGTGATAGGCTCATATTGCTAGAAATAACACAACTCTTGTTTGTATATGACAGAGCAAGGAAGCAACACAAGAAAACCTTGGTGTGGCCTATTATTATAGGACCATTTAGTGTAGTCCAGAGATAAGATATTATATCTTTTCAGTATGAGTGGAATCAATATCCCTTGGATGAATATAACTTTCCTCATCCTTATTTCGATAACATTGGAAGAGTGTAGTACTCAGTGGGGAAATAGTTCCAACATGAAGATGCCATAGAGGACCATTAGATTAATGCATTGGATAACTACGAAATCTGTATAAGGGATTATTGTAGGATGACTCTTTATTTTGCAAGCCGTGCTTTGAAGATAAAGGTCCCTTTAAAGGTAGTACAATAAGATACTGAAGAGGTCCTAGATCCATTGTATAATAGAGATAAGATTTTTGATCGACCTATTATGTAGAGATTGATAAGGAAGAAAATTCAGATATCAATCATAGGGCTAGACACGTCATCAAATTGACCAAGGATTGGATCAAGAGACCATTAAAGCTAGATCCAATTCCTCAAGTGGTAGTTTTGCAAGCTACAACTTGCTCAAAAAAAGGTAGAGGAACAAAGGTGATAGTGCCCACTTTTACAGCTCAGTCCTAAGTGAGGCCAAAAATAGTGCACCAACTCGATAGAGAAGATGGATATTATAGGGCTCAGAAGGGTAAAGGCCAGAGGAAAAGAATTTCACCTCAACAAGCTGAGCTAAAAGAAGGAATAACACAAGCACCACCACAAAAGGGGCAAAGAATCCACTAGGAATGAAGAATGTAGAAGGCACACAAGCTTAGGATAATCCTCAAATGCCAACGCTAGAACTAGGGCAAGGAACTAAAACAAAAGTAGCAACAATGTCTCCTCCTCAATAAGAAGTACAAGCCTTCCCATCACCTCCTAAGAGAAGAAAGATCAAAACTCTAGTCAAGAGGAGACAAAAGGTGATTAGAAAAGTTATCCCTTTTCCATTAGTTTTGGAGGTCATTCCAGAAGGGGAAGAAGAGGATGATGAAGATGAAGAAGATAACCTCCCTTTGAGTCAAAGGGCTGATATTACTGAAGTGACAAATTTAGAATAGAGAAGAAACTCCACCATTACACCACCATCCATTCCATTCCCACACTACCTATTTAGTCTATGACTTCAGAGGATGAGCTGCAACAATGGATTGATGAATAGGAGGACGAAGGGGCTGATGTCTTTTAGATGATAGATTTTGATTTCATTCTGGTTGGCACCAAGCTGGTGGGAGATAAGATAAGGGATAGTCTGACTAATCAAACTCAACAAGAGGATTGGAGTCAATTGCCACCTCAACCATAAGGACCCAAAGTAGCTCCACCATCACCAAATCAAGGTACATTTTGCATGGATAAAGGTTCAACTACTCCTCTCCCTCTAAGCAATGAAGAAGAACAAGTCCAAGCTAAACAAGAAGAAGAGCCACAATAAATACCTGCCAATGAAGTGTTAGAAGATGGAAAAATATGTGAGTAGCCTCAACAAACTTCCCAAGACATAGAGGTGAGAACTATAGACTCCACATATACATAGGCTCTCGATGTGGATCTCTCACAAAAGTAGAAGACTCCAGAAAGGAGTGATAAGGGAAAGGGCATAGCAAAAAAAACTCCTTCTTCTTCAAAAGGTAAATATTTGATGAAACATACTCTAAGATGGTTGAGGAAAGAGGTGATTAAAAACAAAAGGCAATAATATTCTACTAAGGAAGAGGGAATGAGAGAATTAATTGAAGCTCTCAAGAAGCCTGAGTCACCTCCAAAAGATGCACGAACACTGGCCTTTTTGATGAGTGATTAGAATCAAGAATTTTTTGCACATGTTGCTATCCCTCCTCCACATTAAAATATTGAGGACTTAACCCCGAAGGATTGTCAAATTAGGTTGGTTGTGCTGGGAAAACCCACGGTGGACACTGCCAAATTAATGGTGACAATAAGAATCAAAGAAGTGTTTAGGCACTTAGAACATGATGAGATTGAATTGATAACTCTTCAGAAGTAGAATGAGATCCTAAAGGGATATTTGAATGAAGTAGTTGGTCCATTAGATCTTGAAAATCTCGAGGAGACTTTAAATGCAACACTTGAGAAAAGGGGTAAAGAGAATGTACAACTTGATCCATTTTTGAAGGCTTATCAACAATAATGAGAAAGCTTTGAAGAGAAAGGATGTGCAGATTATACAAGGAAATCTTAAACTACTACATCATATGTAAAATAATGCAGATAAGCTAGTGGCTATTTTGAACCTGGATTTTGGGTTAATGGACAAAGTGCATACCTGGGGTAAAGACCTGCAAGCATTACAATCCATAAAGGGTCAAAGATATCGGATGTTGATGGATGTGTATATAGTAGATGAGTTAGATAAGATTAATGATTGGATAGAGAAGATTGTGTATGGTAATAAATTAATGGAAACATTACATGTGGATATTCATAAGCTCAAGGATCAAACCCAAGAGCAAATTTTGGAGGTAGAGAAACATTACAATGATGCATGTTTAGATATTTTTAAAGATGATTCAAAGGGATAATTTGATGACTCTAGAAGCAATTTTTGAATAGTTTCAGAAGACTATTGAAGAATCTTTTATTGATGATGATATTAGACAAGCATTTTGGACCAAAGAGGCACTATTAGATTTGGATATAAAATTGGGAGATTTTGCAGAGACTTGCATCGAGGTGGGCAATTATAGGAAAAAGGTAAAAGATAATATGAAGCTTTAAATTTTTTGGATGCAATCCAAGTCATAGAGATTATTGAGAAATTCAAGAGCAAATACACAAACATAGCTCTAGTTTAAAGGGGAATACAACCCAGAAGCTAGAATTTTAGTTTTGACACTTAGTAAAATTTTGCATTTTTTGGACCTACTTTTGAGGTGCACTAGCTTTCAAGGTGTGCCAGGTGCACTACTTCTAAGGTGCATCAATTTTTTTTGAAGAAGTTAGAGGTGTACCGATAGTTAACTACCAGTTCCAAATTTAGAGTTTTCCATGCACTAGAAATGCATTCTGACGACAGTTTAACTCCTACAAACATCTAGTGAATGTGGAGCTTCTTTTTTTGGCACTTCTATACATTCCCACATCATCTAATGGATTTCTTCTTCTTATTTTCTCATGCTTTCTTTGTTTTAAGACATGTAAAGGCTCATACATCAATTTAGTGATATAAATATGGATGGAGTCCTACTAAGCACTAGTTAGAGAGTTAGTTTGTACATAAATAGATTTGTTTTATTAGTTTAGAAGCTTATGTTTGCACAAAGAGATCTCTCACTCTTAACACAAATTGAGGAAATGATTTCATATAAATTCAAGAATGTAATATGTATTCTAGGCTGTTAATTTGATGTAATAATATATACTATTGGTGCTCTCATTTGGAGTATAGTTATTTTGCTTGAGTGTGTTATTTTTGTGAATTCTTGTTCATGATTATAATGGAGCCAATGGTTTTGTTGTGTTGATTTGATTGTGTGATCTTTTAATTTTGGTATTTGCTACAGTTTTATAAATTTTGCTAACGTACTTAGTTGGAGAAGAGATCACCCTATTGTTCCTGCATAGCTTTTTGTCTTGCATGAGTGCACTTTTCGTGGCCATGTGATCTGATGAAAAGTGAAACATCTTATGGTTATTGAATCCCCATTGATGATTCCATCAGTGGAATTAAGGAAGAAATACTCCTATTTTCATTGGCCATCCACTAATCTTTTCAAAGTCTTAATTCATAGATGTGTTGTTTCCATAGCTTATGTCCATTAGGAATTTAGTTTTCAAGTCATTTTCTTAAAATTCTTGTTACCCTATCTTCGTTATTTTCTTTACTAATCTTTGATTAAATTGGGAATTCATATAGTTGCATTTTTAGATTGTATTCATTTAAAAAAATAAAGTACTATATATATATATATATATATATATATATATATATATATATATATATATATATATATATATTTTGTGCACCTTTTCTTTTGAGATAACTAGCAAATACAAAATCTTATCCAAAATTGGTCAGAACCAACAAAGGCGTCCTCATGAACACTCACATTTATCTTCAACCGAGTAGATTCCAGTAGGTTGCAAGATCACCTAGAACCTTGGAGTTGATCCCAAATAAGATTTTCAAGAGAGGAGTTCAAAAGGATTCTTGTCATTAAGCATTGTGCAAAATGACAGCTCAATAGACATTACTGAACTACTAGCCCCTAAATCAATCATGTGGTTGTGGACTAGCTTATCTACTATAATTAGAGAAACATAAAATGGAGTAGGTCTAACCTTTTTGCTTATTTCTACCTCCTTTGATGGTTGTATCAAACTAACAACATTCTCTGTGCTAGATGGCTAATCTTTGAGTTTAATTCTTTCCAACTCCTATTGTAGTAACCTTGTTTGTGATGGTATAGTAGTTACAACATCCCACATAGAAAGGTTAACATTTGTCTTCTTCATTTGATCTACCACACTAAAAGGAGCATTAGATGTTTTGGTGGGAACCTTGGAAGTAGAATCTTGAGGTGGGATAGTCTGTAGATTATTCACATTATCTCTATCTTCACCCTACCTTTGCTACTAAGAAGCATTGGCAAGCTAATTCACATTGCGTTGCTAGGCAATTTCTTGTGTATGAGGCACTACACTTGGTGTGGAAGTTTGATTATGAGGTTGAGGAGCAACCTCTTTCTCATCTCTTTTCTTGCTCTTGGTATTGTAAGCACATGAACCCTGGTTCACATTACCATGTTCTTCCACTAGGCAGTTCATGAAAGAGCAACCATCCTCCTGAAAGGTATCAATGGGTTAATTACCATTGCATTGCTAGGAAAATACTTGCTTTGGTATAGTTAAAGCCAAGTAAGATTCTACCTTCTGACACATGTAGTATCCATAGGAGTAGTTACAAGAAGGGTAGAAATCTTGATCTTGGGCAAGGTTGTTCTGAGGGACTAAGGCCCTATTTAGGTTGGTGTTCAAAGACTTGGGGTGATTGATAGGTCTGTTTTGATTGTGATGGTGGTCAATAGGTCTATTTTGATTGGGAGTTCTATCATGAATGGGACCTTTACTCTGGGGTTGGAGAGGCTTATTTTTTTGATCTTGCTACCTTTTCATAGTCACTAGCTCATTCCCCATCTTCTGCACTACTACAATATTGTCTTCCATCTTCCTTTCTTGGTCTTGCATCCTCCTTTCTACATTCTACATTAGTGTCTGCATCATGGCATGAATCCTATCAACCCCATCATAGGATGTGTAGGCTATTGGGACCACAACAAGAGGCTGAATTACAAAGGAGACATGAATAGGGGCCATCGTAGGTTGATGATTAGGCATGTCGAGGAAGAAAGGCATTGGGGGCCTTGGAGCTAACTTTCCTCCTTGTATTAAAATATTCTATGCTCTTATGGCAATCTCATAAGTGTTTGGTTGAGTGTCACCTCCCATAGATTGCAGGGTGGTAGCAATATCATTGTTGAAGGCTCTAAGATAATACAAGAATGCATTACCAATATAGGGCTTCACTGCAGTAGGTATCCTATCCCAGGTCTCTTGAAACCTATAATTGAAATCAATCATACACTCATGGGGAGCCCTCTTGATAGTTGTTAGTTGTTCCAAAAGTGATAGGTGATCACTTTTGTCCTCAAAATCTTTGCATAAGGCTACCCCTAACCCATCCCAGTTAGTAATAGAGTTGTGAGGCAAACCTCTATACCATTGTAGCACCTTTCCTTTTAGGGATGAGGCCAGAAGCCTAATTGCTACATCATCCTCGGTGATGCTATAAATATTACAGACATTAGGAACCTCCTAAATATATTCAATAAGGGAGATAGAGGTTTTACTAGTAAACTTAGGTACACTTTTAAGAGTTGATACTGGTATATCGTGTCCTTGGGATAATAGAAGGGGGCTCCCACTATTGAAAGTGGTGAAAGCATGAGCTCTAGCCATGTAAACAAGTAATCTATTAATATGAGTAGATGATATCCTAGGCTGAGACCTTAACAATAGGAGGAGTGGAGATAGATCTTGCAAGGGTATGTGTCACTACTGTACTCTTAATTGGTGATAAGGACACCCTAGCCTTTCTTCTTGAACTCGAAAAAGAAAGCTCTTGATATTGAAAGTTACCTCTGGAGGATGCTCTCATGTGTTTCTTGGGCATGAAGGGTATTTTGGTTAATAGTACCTAGCCACTTTGATAGTTTCATCTTATTGTCCTCTTGATCTCAAACACAACTTCTAAAACTCTTTAGTGTAAGTTTCCACATCTATTTCCTTTTGTTTTAAACTTTGCGTCTTCTTATATAATTGAATTTCATAGTCGTTTGGTAGGTATTTTTCTTTCACCTTTGTTACCATGGCTTTCCAATTTGCACTGGGATTTTTTTCTCACTTTTTCCCTCTCTTCTTGGAGATACTTCAACCATATTAGGGTTGATCCCCTTAGCCTAGATTTGGCTTCCTTAACCCTCTATGCTTCAGTCATACCTTCACACTTAAAGTGATCTCCATCCCTTCAATCCACTCCATTACTATTTTAGTATCCATCTTCCCACTAAACAAGAGAATCCCTTCTAGGGATTTTCCACCTAATGCCTTGATGGCCTTTAGGAATGACTCTTCATCTATTGGAGGGTCTAGTTTAGGGATAATAACTTCTTCTTTAATCTTCTCTTTACCCTTCTTCTTTCACCTTCTTGGTCTTTCTTCTTAGCTACCTCAACAACTTCTTCTAATTTGGTTTTCATTTCTTCCATGCCTTCTTCAAGGATTCCATTTCTCTCCTTTTTCTCACCCATTTCTTTGTCCAAATCAACACTAGTCACCATGGTTGTTTCTCCAACAGGCTCTTCAGTTTGAAACATCTAACCACAAGTCCAAATCTTTAGGCCATGATACCAATATGATGTAATACTAAGGTAGTTTGCTTGCTTAGTACATATCTTCTCCAAGAATTACTTAGGTTTTCTCTTAGCCTAACAGGTTTCACTTTAGTGCCCTAAAATCTAGAGGGTCTCTATTCTATCCTCCAACTTCTCACTACCCAATTACACTAAGGATTTTTTCTTGATAATTCACCAAATGCCTCTACAAGCTAATTTACTAACTTCAATTCTGATCCATCTTATTCTTTTCTTCAAATACATGGAGTGAGGGGATCATATATGAGGTTTTAGGCCTTACCTAGGCTTTTGGCCTCAAATCCCACAAGTTTTACTCAAGTTCTTTACATTTACTCCAAAACCATCAAAATAGGCCTGATTGAATTAACCCTGTATTTGGGTTTTTGAACTATAACCTCAAATTTCTCTAAACAAGGTGACAAAAAAATCATAGATTTGAGTACCCTTTTGTAAAATATAAAGGATTCTATGGGTCTCAAGTCCCCAAGCTCTCTGTACAACTAAAGGAAAATTTTATGCCTATAATCAAGTGTTTTACATTGAAAACAATAGTGTTTACTAGGGTCTGGTCATACCCATAAAAATTTTTTTAAAATTTTTTTCCCCTATTGCATATGGATTCATCACTCACCCCTCTCCATTATACAACTCATGGTTTGAAGTATCTATCACATTCAAACCTCCAAAAGCTTCTTGCCAACGCTGTGATTGCCTAACCAAGTGATTGTGACTTGCCTAGGGCATCATATTATAATTGATTAAACAACACTCTAGAGCCCTAAAATATATATACATAATTTAGATAGGCTCCACTTCCATTCCCCTTAAGGCCATGATGAATCCATGGTAGGAACTCATGGGGGAGTCATTTTTACAAAAATTGCCAAGATTGGAACAACACACAGTCTGTTTACAAAAGATTTTCAAAATCTAATCAAATGAACTTCTACAACCTAGTAATATGAAACAAAAAGAATTATACAAGTGTGAAATTAAATAATCTAATGCAAAAACTCAAACTTCAATCCATTATTGTGATCATGCAATTTAAAACACGTAAAATTGTCAAAACTGGGGTAGAATTTGTGGATTCCAATATCAAAACTTCTTTGTTACAACCTCCAACCTCTACAATGAGTATATTTCATGGTTTTATAAGTTTACTGAGAGGTTTTAGATTTATATTAACTATCAACCTCGTATCCATGACATGTTCATTTCTTGCTCAAATGTTGTCAATAAACTTTTCAAAGTTGCTGACAACTCTTGCATTTTTGCACTTTTAATACATCTATCACTTGGAATCTTCCAAGTGGGTGTAACATGGTCTAGTTATATTTTCTAGGAATTATTTATTCTTTAGATCATCAATCCATAGGTTTTTGACCACTTTGTCCTGCTTGACAACTTTGTCAAGATTTGACATCTTTTTGACAACTTTCTCATCTTTTGCTCCAAATGGTGTATAGGATCTCCAATCCATGCAAGGGGATGTAAAAAATCATGGAGGATGAGATAGGTTAAAAATCATACCTACCATAGGATTTCATGGTCTAAGACCCATAACCCCCAACACAAGCAACATTAAGAAAGGAAACCAAAACCTTCTAGAATGGATGGAACCTAGTCAACTCCACCTAGGGAAAAACTCACCCATGGACTTAAAAGGTCCAAAACCACACTCTTGACTTGGCTAGAGTTAGTACAAGCCAAAATCAAAACTACAAATCAAAACAAGGAGATTTGACTAGGCACTTTTGTACCATATTATATCAGCAAGTTCAACCCCACGTGTGATCAACTCCAAAAGGCATACATTGGGGCCAATGTTTCTTGGAGAGCTAAAATTCTTATTGCACAACTCAGAACCAATTCTTATCAACTGTAATGTGAAATAGGGTGATGAAAGATGTCAAAAAAGTCTCAAGAAGAAAGAGTTTGCACACTTTGCAACTATGTTAAAGTGTGAGGCATACAAGGATATCAAGTTCAAATTTGTAGATATTATATTTGGCAGCTCTTGGCACAACTTATTCAGTGAGGAGAACATTGAGAAGTTAGGTGGGCTCATCATCAACTTGCACAAAGAAAAACATAATTGTTAAAGTTGGTTTATTTGGAAGGTTGTCCCATAGGCTATGTTTAGCCTTATGGACATTAAAAATCATCTATCTCTATCTATCTATCGTGGTGACAAACTCTTGATCATCATTTTGATCACAATTTTTTTTTACTTCCTCCTAGTTTTACCCTTTATATTTTTATAGTTTTATAATGTAGAAACTTCAAATTATTCTTAATTTTCATATAGTTTATTTCACAAGTCACATTTGTACCTAAGGAGGGTTAAAGAGTAAGCACACAGAAAATTATAGTTAGAAAATTATTAAATTGCCTTTTTTATAAAAATATAATTTTTTTATATTAATTAAAATATTAATAAAATAATTTTTTTATTTAAAGTAAAAAAAATATTTTTAATAATATTTATCATTTCTTAAGAATATTTAAACATCATGCATAAAGATTGATGAAATCGAATCAAATCAAATGTCTTCAATTATTGTAAGAGGTTTGAAGAGGATAATTCAAAGCATAAGTATTTGTCTATTGAAAGTTGATTTTTGTAGTTATTACAATTATGTAATCTCCAATGGACATACATGCAATTTGTACAAACATTGAAGTTTGGATATTGTAGAGAGAGAAAGACTATTTTAATATATAACTATAATTATGGTGCAATAAAGAAATATTTGTAGATACGTAATAAAATCTACATTTGTTTGATCCACTTCTAAAGGTGATATTGAATGCTCAAACTCTTGTTTAGCTAATAGGCTTTGTGTGGGAACATGTCTCCCATAATTTTAAAATATAACAAAAATTCTGTCTGATTTTTTGACCATGCTTTAAAAAATCACATTTTTAAGAATTGAAAAAAAAAAAACATAAAATTTCTTTATTTTTAATTTTTAATTTTTTTTCTATGATCAATTGACTGACTGATTTTATTTGTTGTTTTGAAATTGTTCATGAAGTTTGTCTACCTCATGTTTTTAATAGAAGTCTTCAAGTGATACTCACGTTACAAAGAAATTGTGGAGCTCAACCCTCAAAATAATCTAGACCATTATTAGGAGCAGGTTAAAGCTATTTGATTTTTGACCTCCTTAATAAGGTTTTTTTATGTTTATTTAAAAATAATTTTTGGATTTTTTTTCTTTAGCTCAAACTAAAACACGGTATTTGTGTCACTTTTCTTTTAGTCGATTAAATGATGTAAATTGTAATAACTTTAATAATTTATTAGTTGCTACCTACTACGGGAATACTTATGCATAAAAATCAATTAATCTAATCACTCAAAATTCAAAATTAATTCTATTTTTGTAAATTCAATTGGCTTCAGTCCAAAAAGGCAAGGTGAAAAATAGAATTTCAAGACACAAATTAAAAAGAAATTCTCACTCGCTCCATTAAATGTGGATTACTAATGTGCTTTAATAAACATTTAATAGCTTGTCCTTTTATGTGAAGCATCTTTCAAATCTCTCCACTACCACATATCCATCTAGGGATTCATGATATCTTTCCACCACCATATCTATTTTCTTGGGAATTCTTTCATCATATAAGAAATAAAGGTACGAAGCTTGATGAGTTCTTACCACATATTGCTTAGCATGGATAGGGCAAAGAAGGCTTGCAACTATTTGAACAAATGCTACAAGCCAAAATCAAACCAAATGAGATCACTTTTACCAGGGTGCGCTTACTGCGTGTAGTCATGCAAGCCCGTGGATCAAGATATTTCCTACATCAAAAATGTGTTCTTAGAAGGTGATCCTAATCCTTCTTTGTTATTTCATCATCATTTTCTTCTCCCCGCCTTTTTAATTATAACAATGGAAGCCATGTGATCATGCCCAAAATATTCCTTCCTGCCATGCAATCTCTCCATTATCTAGGCTTGAAAGAAAATCTTTTCATAACAATATGCGTACATCCTGAAACTACAAATTTTTGTCAAAAACACCATCAATTATGCCTGAAGAGCACTATAACCCTTGTCACATTTGAGCTACACAATCTGTGGCATCAACCTTTTCAAGATGATTTTATGTCCCCCTAGCAATCTATAAAATACACCCAATCCATGGCATTCATATATTCATTTAGTATATCCTCTTACCTTGAGCCACACTCCCTACTTCAAAACTGGATGACTTAAACATCACACACTAAGGTTAAATTCATAGGCTAAAAGCTATGTTCGCCTAAGTTTTCGGGATGGGGATGGAAGGGGACAATGGGACAGGGACGGCATTTTTTTTGCCAATTTTATGGATGAGGGGAGATGGTAAATGGGGATAGCTATATAACAGTATGAAAATTAAAATATACAGAGAAATTTAAAATATTATAATGAAAACATGGATAAAGTATGTACATATACATAATAGAACTTTAAAATATAAGAATCAACATAATTCATATGTCAAATTTGTATTACTTTGGGAGTCAGTCGAATTTGTTCTAGAAGTTAAAGTCAAAGTCAAAGTCCTCTAGGTGTCCCAAAATCTCTGAGACATTTTTAGAATGGGGGAATGACTATTTTACCCTTTGGAAGGAAGGAGAATGCTCATAAAAGCCTTCATTAGGAGAATTGTCATCTTGCACAAGACTATCTGATTATGATTCTGTACTTTCAATAGGATCACTATGCCACTATAGGTGTCACATCTTACAGTGAGAAAATCCTAACAAATATACTTTGCAATGTTGTGGCCATGAATAGAGCTAAATGTTCTTTAGGCCATTTCATCTTCATTTAGACCAAAGATTCTTATCAGCTATAATTATGTATATTCTAGATGCAATAAACTTGTCATCATAGAGATCTATTAATACCTCTCTTTTTCATGTCTACACATTGAGTGACTGGAATTCTTCAAAAATTAATATATAACATGAAAAGTTTGAAAAAATATCCATGAGCTAAAATTATTACATGCAAACTTTACATGATGAATGCTTCATTCTTTGTCAGCTGTCATATAGAGAACGTTTGAAAAAAAAGGTGGAAGACATACACACTATTTGGGGATGCTCATATTGATTTTGTATCTTTATACTATTTAAATTAATAATTACTATATTTGATTACATAGTTCTTTTTTTTTTCTAATTGTTACTCTTAGTTTTTTCTCAAGAGATTAAAGTTTACTCTCTTAACTTTGTATTCATTTTTCCTCTGTTATGACATATATCATGAATTTCCAAGCTACTGTATAATGAAAACTTTTTATCCTTAATGAACTTCTTCCTGATATGAATCAAAATCAATTTCAAATCACATTATGATTATCCATTTTGTTGCAAGAAATTTAGATCTATTTTAGGTGAGCTGGTCTTCCTTTTCTAGGAAGTACTTCCCATTTGACTCCAGTCTAAATGTTGAGCTTTTTGTTGTCTATAATGTTACCTCATGATTATTGATCTGGATGTAAAGACCACCCTTGCAAAACCAATGCCATATTAGAAATCTCCATAAAATGTGAAAGATTCAATGAGAGTCAAAGTTGTTTGAAAATAGACTAGTCAACATTAGTTGATTAACTATCATTAAATTTAACAAAAATGATGCATATAAATACATGCTCAAATCTTTAAAAAAACATAATTCAGTTACCAAAATACCAAGATGTACCGATTATGTCATCTATTTTGACAGAAGCTCCAGAACCTATCTAAGAACACAAGGGCAAGAATATTGTAGAAGTGCTTTATCACCGTACCATAAAGCTGTTAAGCTTCCCCATAATCTTTCTTGACATGAATGATACCCAGCCTGGCAACAAGGAAGACTAACTAGGTAAAACTAAGAGAAGAAATGGAATTGTGAACTGTCAACAAAAAATTATGTATATGTAAATCTAATCTCTTTATAAATAAAAGTCATGCTCATTATCAAGAAGAATTCCAAGAAGTTTTCCATAATCAATGCTCATCTCGAATGAAAGAGTTACACAAGGGAAACCAAATCAATGCCCTTTCTATTTACAAGAAGCATAAAAAGAATCAAATTCTATTTCATCATATGTAATTACTCATAGAGCAAGGAGAAATACGTTTATTCAAATGACCCATAATTCTAGAGAATTTAGGGAAATGATAAGTTACCAATTACATCTCACATAAAACATTATCTTTATATAGAAAATAGTCATGTATGTAGTAGAAATATAGTAACTCATGTCTATCTTCCCTTAAATTTTGTATTCCAAACAATATTTTGACACAATGAAATTATTGAGCAATGGAGATACATATAATCTTAATTTGTAAGAACATAGGCTTTTTCATCTCTAAAAACACAATATGACATTTTCCCAAGACACTTCCAAATGCAACATTCATTATCCGTAGAAAGAAACTAATGGAACAGAAACCTCCTACTCACTCACCAATCATATAGATCATATTTCTCATATGCATATAGTTTTTCTTTTAATGTGTCCTAATAGCCAATCATTTTAATTATTCCTGTAATGTTATAACTCTATATTCAACCACAGAGTATCAATGGAGTTCAAGTACCACACAATTTACCCAATAGTGCTCTTCTTGATTGCTTCAAATAAAAGAACAATTTTTCTCTACAATTCATACAAGTCTTTAGTATGCTGGTCTATGGTGGTGATATCCAATTAGTGAACTTCTAAATGTATTACTAAACAAGTTATTTCCCTTACCATTCCTAATCTTACCAATTATCATCTTTCTAATGTTTGGTAATACCCACAAAAGGTATACAACATAACCAATTTGGGTGTCCCAAAGTTTATAGTTTCCATAGATTTATCTAGTGATAGTGAACATTCATTAAATCCTTTAGAATGTACATTGAATACAATTACATGGATTCATTATAATCATGGCTCTCAATTAAGTTTAAAGAAAATAATAACTCCAATTAAGACTTAGGAAGTTAT